>JAVHLU010003447.1:0-11235 GCA_036785755.1 Colletotrichum ledebouriae
AACTATAAAAGTATTTCCTTCATGGAATAAATACTTTAAAAATCTATATAAATTCTAATAATAGTAATAACCTTATATATATATATATATATATATATATATATATTTATAATCCTTAGCTTTATAGCTATAAATATATAGAAGTCACGCACGGACCACATAGTAATCCGAGCGCGATTTCTACTTAATAAGCTACTGCTTTGCAGTTACGTTTCAGAATATCTTACCCCTTACTTCGTGAGGGCAGGATTTGTAACTTAGAAATAATAACATTATTATCAACAATATCATTAATAATAACATTATTAATACCATCAATTAATTCCAGGGAAAATACCTCCTTATGCTTAAATTTATTAGCTTTCATCACCATATTACTCAGCCTATTAATATCTATTATTCAGGCTGTTTTACCGCCCTATTTGCTACCTATATACCTAAATCTTATAGTATTTATAATACCTTACTAAAAGGTCGACCTTTTAAGTTAAGGAGTTATCTTATATAGTAGCTTTTACCTTATTAGAAGGTTTAGCGAGGGCATTTCTGGGCCACGAGAGCCTTAGTAGCCCGTTTAGCTCCGATATAATTAGCCCTAGTATAGCGCGCGTCTAACTTTATATAGTAATATTTAGAGGGTTTATTTATAAGTAGTAGGAATATATAGGGTTCCTATATTACTTTCCTTAACTAATAGAGGGTATAGGTTAAAGTACTTATATAGTATTTCCTAAAATATACTTATAAACTAGGTAAATTTATTATAGTCTTTTTACAAAGGGGCTGCGGCGTAATTCCGAACTTAGTAATTAATAAAGAAGCTACTTTTATTAATTATATTACTATTAAACTCTATAGTAATCTTATATATATTATTTATATCAAAGAGTATACTTTATATAGGCTTAGCGTTCTTATATATAGGGTTTAATACTAATATATTTTAGGAATTACTAAGATTATAGAGATAAAAAAAAGAAGAGAAAGAGGTATAAGGCCCTATTTATAGAGCTTCCTATACTTCTAGCTATTAGAACCTCTTAGGAAAGGCCTCTTTAGTTAAGGAGTTATCTTATATAGTAGCTTTATTATAAGAGCCTTAATAGCCCGTTTAGCTCTAATATTAATTAGCTTTAATATAGCGTGCGTCTGACTTTATATAGTGATATTTAAAGGGTTTACTTACTAGTAGGAATATATAAGATTTCTATATTATCTTCTTTAACTAGTAGAGAATATAAGTTAAACTATATAAATACTTTTTTTCTAAATTATCCCTATGAACTAGGTAATTATTTATAGTCTTTTTATAAAGGGGCTATAGCATAACTATAAACTTAATAACAAACTATATTTAGAATATTAATTAAATATTAGGGGCTTAAGTACTCCATAAGGAAATAGTACCTTATAGAGTACTAGAGCTAGTATGTAGAGAAGTTTTTTAATATACTTTCTACTAAGTTCGTAGTTATACTATAGCCTCTTTATAAAAAGACTATAGTAAATTCACCTAGTTTATAAGTATAATTTAGGAAATATTATATAGGTATTTTAACTTATATCCTCTACTAAATAAGGAAAATAATATAGAAACCCTTTATATTCCTACTTAGAAATAAACCCTCTAAGTATTACTATATAGAGTTAGATATACGCTATACTAGAGCTAATTATATTAAAGCTAAACGGAGTATTAAGGCTCTTATAGCCTAGAAAATCTATTATATAAGATAACTCCTTAACATAAAAGGTCAACCTTCTAGTAAAATAAATATTACTATATAAGAAATAACTCTTTTACTAAAGAGGTCTTTCCTAAGAGGTTTATATAGTTAAAATTTTAAGAAGCTATATTACTATAAGTAGGGCTTTATACCTCTCCCTCTTTCTTATCTAACTTATAATAAATCCTTAAAAATACTAATACTAGACTTTATATATAAGAATACTAAGCTTATATAAGATATACCTTTTAATATTAATCCTATATAAGAGATTACTAGAGAGTTTAGTATTAATATAATTAATAAAATCTACTTCTTTATTAACTACTCTATTATATATAGAGAGTATATTATTAATATAGCCCTTAAGAGGGCTCTTATTAATACCCCTAGATAGAATACTTATAATTATATTATATCTAAGTAAGTAGACTTAGTGGTAAAAGCTAGGTAGGTTATTATATTTCCTATAGAGTAGCTCTTCTTTAAGTAGGTTCTCTATATTATTAAGATAGAAGCAGCCTAGGCCTATTAGGGATTAGTAAGTATAGCTTATACTAATTAATAGATAGAGCGTTATTAATAATAATATAGTAGTAGATAAAGTAGTAATAGAGGCGGTATTAGTAGTATAGGTAGTATATAAGAGGATAAGTTAATAGTTTCTTAGTTTATTAAATAATTAAATACCACGTTATTATTAATATAAAGTTAAAAATTATAAGGCTATCTAGTATAACTAATAGGTATATATAAGTGTAGCTATAGCTAAGAGAGTTACGATTATATAACTAAGGGCTATATATTATTAGAAGGCGCGGAGTTAGAAGGTCTATTGCACTTAAGTAGGTAAAATCACTATATAGTAGCTAGAGATATATTTTATAACTATAGTTTATTTTCCTATATATTATAACTAAGATAGTTAGTATAGAACGACGCTAATATACTTTATTATCATAGAGGTATAGTAGGAAGACCTCTAAATAGTATACCTAAACCCGTTAGCATGGGACAGCGCATACAATTGGTGCCGGGGAAGACGGGTAGCTAAGTTTAGCAACCGGCGGTGCGAAAAGTCGACGATTGAGCTGCCCAGGGTCCCGATGTCTGCAGTCCGCCTCTCACTAGGTCCCGACGCCTCCTGTCGTCGTGCGGTGCTTGGGACCTGCGTTAACCGGCTCCTTAGGCGATGCTCTGTGGGCCGCAATGAAGGCTAGACTATAGCTGTTTGCGTATACTGAAGCACATCCGTAGTGCCTTCGAGTGACCAAAGGTTACTGGTAACTACCGCAAGGCGGGTTGCGGTGAGCCTAGCTGATGGCGCATGTCAGGTCAGCCAACTCAGCAATGCCATGCAATGCGGCAAAGTAAGGCAGCGGAGACATTGCTGATAGGGGCACAAGCGAGAAGGGCGGTAGGAGACATACCGTAGAATTGCTGGAAGTATCTTATTTGAGGGAAGATGGGAGGCGAGTATCCGCATTTGGTGATAACTTGGGGCCGTCGGCCCTCCCTCCGGCATTGCTCGTTGCAGCCGACGGCGTCTCGGGGTCGAGCCCCATTTCGGCACGTGTTTGCGCTTGCTTGTGTGTGTGTGTTGCCTCGAGGGAGAACGGACTGCGTCGGGTAATCATACCTACCTATTCAGCCTCTAGAGGGGGTAGTGTACTTTGCGTCCGGTGCAAAGAACCAGGAAGAAAAGGGGGAAGTTCCCCGGAGAGAAGCGGCCTCCGTTTTACACGGTGCACCAATTGTGCTACGGGGTCCATTGGCCATTTGAGTTACCCCAGTATGGATGGAGTATTAGAAGATGGGAAGGCACCCGAACCAGTGAAACCATTAGGTCGATGCACGCTCTTGCTCCTTCCGTTGCTGTCGTTGACCAGCTCCACCAATCAGCCTCCGTATCTAACACGAAGGTGGCCCCTAGTGGCCACCTCCCTCTTCAGGTTTCGCCCACTCACACTAACTGACTTTAATAGACGGTACCTTCCGCCTAAGACTTTGTGTTAGGGGTGCTTATATAGGTATTAAGATTCTTATATTCTCTACCTAGTAGGTATAATACCCTAAGTATATAGTATTTTATAGCTATTAAGTAGTACTAACTAGTAGTAATATCCCCCCTATAAAATAAGAATACTATATCCTAAAAATAACTATAGTAATCTATCTAAATATAAAAGAAGTGATTTTTAATAAATATTAAATTATAGAAATCCTCTTATAGCTCTCTATAGTTACTCTTAAACTTAGTTTTATTTATTCTTATTTAGAAAGAAACTAATATTCCCTTATTATAATAATCTACTTATAGACTTATAATTTTTAAGTTTAATACTAATCCTACTTATCTTTATTTTAGAAAAAACTAGCCTAATTTAATAAGTATTTATATCTAGGTTCTCTATAATATTTATAATATTATAAGGGTATATAAGTACCTAGTAGTTAATTAAAGTACTTAAAGCTAGGAACCTCTTAATAGAGAACTCTAGCCTTATTATTAGATATAATACCTTAGTCCCCTTATATATTATTATTGTTAGTTATAATAGCTTATATAACCTCATCTTTTATTATAATAATCGATCTTATTTACTCTAGTTACTTAATACTATCTAATAAAGCGTCTCTTATAATAATATTAAAATCGCTTTTACTACCTATAGTAGCTTATTTATTATTAAATACAATAAATTAGTTAAAATGAACTATTTTATTATTTATTATAGCGATGTTATTATTATTTATTATAATAGATTAGTAAAAGTAAACCGTCTTGTTATTTATTATAATAACCTCGTCATTATTAAATATGGCTAATTAGTCTAGCTAACCTATTTTATTATCTATTATAGTAACTTTATTATTATTAACTATAGTTACCTATTCTAGAGGACTTATATTAATAACCTAACCTAGCTAGCTAGACTTAATATGCTTATTATCTATCTTATTATAGTTAATATAAGTATATATCTTATAGTATTAGTTCTTAGTAGGATTCTTCTTAGTAGGTTTCTATCTATATTTCTATTTCTTTAGGTTAGTTATAGTCTTATCCTCCTTATTATAGCTATTTATAGGTGGCTTATTGAGTAGGATATTTATTATAATTACTATAAGTAGGTTATCTAGTAAAATACCTACTATAGTTACTAATATTCTAAATTACTTATTAGTTAGTAAGGCCTAGTATTATATTATATAACAACCTAGATTAAAAACTACTCTAATATACTCTTTATTATTCTTTTAGAACTAGGCTAGAATGGTAATATATAGTTACTACTACTATTATATTAACTAGGGATTAGTTACCCCTCTTTACCACCCTAACTATAAAGTAAGTAGATCGATTTAACTTATTAATATTCTTACCCTAGTTCTTATTGATATTCTGAAGTAGTTTAACCTTCTTATTATTTATAAAGATAAGGTTATTAGGATTATTATTAATTATATTAAGCGCTTTTTAAATTATATTAAGATACTTTAGTAATAGTATACATCTTTTATATTAGAGAAATCTTTACTTAGTACTATTTTATACTCTTTATTATTAATACTCTAGGATATTATTATATAGTTATAATATAAGTAATTATTTAAGTTTTAACTATTTAGTTATTCCCTTTATTTTAATAAGGGTAGCCTTATATTTCTTCTACTATACCTTTATAATTTATATCTTAGATAACTATCTAGCTTTCTTTAGTTATTTAGATATTTAAATAGTCTTAATAAGCGATATACTATCTAACTCTTTATTATTCTCTATAGGCTTTATAAAACTTAGTATAGATATAGCCTTACCTTTACCTTTAGCTTTATTATAATAAATAGGCTTAAGGGTTTCTTAGCAATCTCTATTTATCTAGTTTTCTTTTTCTTTATAAAAATTATATATTTTCCTATTTTTTCATCTATTTTTATTAAAATATAGTTTAACTTATATAATATAATTAAATTATTTATTACTAGTTATTAAGTAGAATCCTCTATAATCTTCGCTTAGTTAGATATAAAAGTTATCTTATACATATTTAATTCTATTAGTTTTCTTAGGAGCTAGGATATAGTAGTAATACTCTACTCTCTAAATAAAATAGTTAGATATTAAAGTTACTAGCTAGTATTTTTATTATATCAGGGGTAATATCTCTAAATCTATCTTAGTATAAATATCTTTTTTATATTCCTAGTTTAGGATTACTATATAGCTTAGAGCTAGTATATCATAGCTACTCTATAGGTTCTAAGGATAATAAATAGATAGGTAAACTAATATCTAATTAATTAGGTCTAATACCTCGGGGTTAAGTTATTTATTATAGCCCTATGCTTTCTATATATAAATAGTATACTTATTATAATAGTAGTCTATACTATTATAATAGTTTTCTATAGGGAATTTAACTAGTAAAAATAGCCTAGTTTAGATAGGTATCGTATAATAAGAGTAAAAAGGATTTATCTTATTAGTATTAGTAGTATAACTATAGTCTTCTTAATACTAAGTAACTAGATCTTAGTCCTAGCTAGTAGTCTAATAAAAAGCTTCCTAATATTATATAGTCTTAATACTTAGTCGAGGTTTATCTTAACTAGGCGCGTTATTACTATTATAATCTATCCCTCTTCTCTTATAATAGCGTTATAGTACTAGGTAGGGGCTTCTTGCTATTTATTATAGTCTCTATTAACTAGCGCTCCGGGGTTAATACCCTCGTTTAAACTTGCTTTTACATAGTGCGTAGTATTATATATTACTAGAGGTATAGTAGGTATAATAGGCTCTGCTTAATTGTTATATAGAGAGGTTTATCAATTAGAAGAGTTAGGTTAATAAAAGTAAATAGATAGAGTAGTTGGGTAATTAAATTTATAATTAACCCGCGCAAACTATAGGTACTATCCCTCTATTTCTTAGTTAGGTAAGCGCTATTAATCTTTACTTATTTTTATAGAAGGTAGAAAGAAGTTAACTAGCGTCGCGACCTAAGTTATTTATTTAGTATTGTAGTTATATCTATCTAGCTAAATAAGATATTATTATAGTTCTTCGTAGTTACTAGTAGTAATAATTTAGTATAGTAGTATTAAGTTCGGAATTACGCCGCAGGCCCTTGGCAAAAAGACTATAATAAATTTACCTAGTTTATAAGTATAATTTAGGAAATACTATATAGGTATTTTAACTTATACCCTCTATTAGTTAAATAAAATAATATAAGAACCCTATACGTTCCTACTACTTATAAGTAAACCCTCTAAATATTATAAAGTTAGATACGCGCTATACTAGGGCTAATTATATTAGAGCTAAATAGGCTACTAAGGCTCTTATAGTAACGCTCTTGCTAAACCTTCTAGTAAGGTAAAAGCTACTATATAAGATAACTCCTTAACCTAAAAGGTTAACCTTCTAGCAAGGTATTATAAATACTACTATATAAGAGGTAACTCCTTAACTAAAGAGGTCTTTCCTAAGAGGTTCTTATAGCTAGAAGTATAAGAAGCTCTATTACTATAAGCAGGGCTTTATACCTCTCCCTCTTCCTAATCCTTATCCCTTAACTATATTAATACTAGACCTTATATATAAATATACTAAGCCTAAGCGAGGTATACCTTTTAATATAAATAATATAGAGGGGATTACTAGAGAGTTTAGCCTTAATATAATTAATAAAACCCGCTCTTTTATTAACTACTTTACTATATATAGAGAGTATATTATTAGTATAGCCCTTAAGAGGGCTTACCTTAATACCCCTATAGGGGACTCTATAAGGTATAATAATATTAGAGCTAAGTAAGTAAACTTAGTAATAGAAGTTTAGTAGGTTATTATATACCCTATAGAGTAGCCCTTCTTTAAGTAGGTCCTCTATATTACTAAGGTAGAGGTAGCCTAGGTAGCCTAGGCCTATTAGGGGAATATTAGTAAGTATAGCTTGCGCTAACTGCTTTAATATAGAGAGAGCGTTATTAATAACAGTATAGTAAAGATAGTAACGACTAGTAGACGAAGCAGTAGTAGAGGTAGTATTTAATAGCGGCGCGGGTGGTGCGCGAGAGGATAAGTCGATAGTTTCGTAGTATATCCGTACTTAAATAATTAAGAACTACGTTATTATTAATATGAAGTTAAAGATCGTGAGGCTGTGGGTATATATAAGTGCGGCTGTGGTTAGGAAAGGTAGTTAGCAATTATAATCACGTGACCGAAGGCTATGTATTATCAGGAGGCGCGGAGTTAGAAGGTCTATTGCACTTAAGTAGGTAAAATCACTATGCAGTGGCTAGAGGCCTAGTATAGTAGTATTATATATTATAAATATTCGTCTCCTAAACCTTCTATTATAGTTAGACATTATATATTTCTATCTCTAGTTATATAATATATTACTACTCGTTATAATACCTCTATAGGGATAATTAGTCCTAGGTATAGGAGACTTCTACTAATATTATTAATCGCTAGAGCTAGTTCTAAGTAGTCTATAGAGATAATATTATATATTCGTACGTAGGAGGGTAGTTATGAATAATAGGCTAGCTAATTAATCCTCTTAATAATCATATAAGGTCCTATATATTACTATTTGTATTTATAACCTAAAGATATAGCTTATAGTATACTATAGCTTTTATAAAGTCGTAATATTACCTATTATCCTATATTAAAAAACTTAGGTAGTTATTTATAGTTATAATAAGATTTCGCTCTTATTAATATAATTATAATAGTATTGTTGACTTATAAGTAGTAATATAGCCCTTATAGTCTGTCTTAAGCTATGCTTATTACTAAATCTAATATATTATTAGGGGAGAATCCTAAAATAACTTTATTAGGAGATAATCTAATAGATACTAACTTAGAGTTATTAAGTTTAAACTATATATATAGAAATATCTTATCCTATTTATCTAGTACTAATAATACTACGAAGTATATATATAATACTAACTTAATTATTAGATTTATCTACTTAATTTACCTATCTATCTAAGGGTAATAAGCTATTAAGTATCGTAGTTTAATCCCTAGTAATCTCTAGATATACTTCTAAATCTAAAATACGAACTTTAGGTCCCTATTACTTACTATAATCTTAGGCAAGCCCTAGTTATATAGCTATAAGTAGTTAATTAATCTCTTTACCTATACTTGTACTAAATTAGTCTTCATTTCTAGAATTAATCTAACTTCCTTTAAAAGTTTCTAAATTAGTAAAAGTATATAGTTATAGCTATTTTTAGTAACTAGTAGTCCTAGGATAAAGTAAATAGTAACTATATAATAAGGCTATAGTAGTAGAATAATTAGTTATATACTACTATAGGGCTTATATATATAGGTTTTATAGGAGGTATATTATAAGTAACCCGCGACGTACTTCTTTAGTTACTACGTTATATATAGTATATAGTAGCTAATAAGTAGACTTACTAACTTATTAAAACCTAGGTAACTCTTATTATAAACTATATTAAATATATCTAATAGGTATATCTAAGGAGTATAAAGTTAGTCGGGCAGTTCTAATATAGTTTTCTATAGCAAACTATTATATAGTCTCAATAGTAATTTAGCTCTATCTTCTTTTTAGGGATCTAAATTTGCTTAAACTGTCTTTAAAATTAGACCAAATACTAGGTTTATATTATAGCCCTATATTAATTTTTCCTTAAACTTGGGGTATATACTAAGAATTACTATTCCTATCCTATCTTAATTTACTAACGGGGTTAGGTTAGTATTAATCTTATTAATCTTATTAATCTTATTATATAATAATATAAGTAGTAACTTCACTATAAGTAATAAGGTATTATTAGCTATAAATACTAACTATACCTAAACCTATATAGCCTAGTCCTTATTAATATTATCTAGTAATACGTTAAGCCTACTAGCTTATAGTTCTAGATCGTCCGGTCCGGGGTAGGCAGGTAGTTATAAAAGTACGTCTAGTATTATATATAACTTTCATAGATTATAGAGGATCTTAAGTTTAAACTAACTAATATACTCTATAGCTTATACTAGCTTTTTATTACTAGTACTAGCTACTATTAATAAGGTAATATTAGATTATTATTATAGTCCTAGGATAGATATGTAGTTTATAATAATTATAATTAGATATTATAATATAATAACTATATACATAGTCTTTTTTAAAGCCTAAATAAAACCTAAAGTCTCTATCTCTATAGGCTAGCACTTATTCTCTACTATAAATAGTATATATAAAAGGTAGGTAATTAACTATATTAATATCTATAATAGTATAGAGTTAACTATACCTTTAGAGTTAGTAATCTTCAGTAGTACTACTAGATCTATATAATATATTATAATACTAATTCCTTCCCTAAAATATTAAAGTTAATAAATAAAGATCTCTATAGGTTAAAGTAGTATATTATAATAGACTTTAAGAGTTTATTATAGACTATTGTAAATGCTATCCTCTAATTCTCTATTCGGGCGAGGTTAATTATAGCTATTTATTTCTTCCTACCTAGGTCCTTACTTATTATCTTATAGCCTTCTTTATTAGTATATTACTTACGTAGTTCTATTTTCCTTACTTCTAAGGGCTCTATAATCTAAGTATAGTATAGAATATTATAATATAAGTAGCTAGTAAAGCTAATAAATATCTCTAAGTCGCGTAGTATAGTTAGGTATTGAATATAATAAAGGGCGTTAAGCTTCTCTATTAACTTTAATAAGCTAAATATATCTACTTATTATCTAAGAATAATTATACTAGGAAACGCTATAAATATCTTCGCTAGTCTAATACTAATATTATATTTATATAGGTAATTGAATATATTCTAAAGGTTAGTTAGATACTCTTTAACTATGTCTAATCCTAATATAATATTATTGAGTTCGGAATTACGCTATAGCCCCTTTATAAAAAGACTATAATAAATTCACCTAGTTCGTAAGTATAATTCGGGAAATATTATATAGGTATTTTAACCTATACCCTCTACTAGGTAAAGAAAATAATATAAGAACCCTATATATTCCTGTAAGAATAGGTATATAGGTAGCAAAAGGGGTAGTAAAACAGCCTGAATAATAGATATTAATGGGCTGAGTAATATGGTGATAAAAGCTGATAAATTTGAGCATAAGGAGGTATTTTTTCCTAGAATTTATTGATAGTATTATTGATAATATTATTAATGATGTTGTTGTTGATGTTGTTGTTGTTTCTAAGTTACAAATCCTGCCCTTACGAAGTGAGGGGTAAGATATTCTGAAACGTAACTGTAAAGCAGTAGCTTATTAAGTAGAAATCGCGCTCGGATTACTATATGGTCCGTGTGCAATTTCTGTATATTTATAGCTATAAAGCTAAGGATTATAAATATATATATATATATATATATAAGGTTATTACTATTATTAGAATTTATATAGATTTTTAAAGTATTTATTCCATGAAGGAAATACTTTTATAGT
>JAVHLU010003448.1:0-11228 GCA_036785755.1 Colletotrichum ledebouriae
CAACATCAATAATAACATTATCAATACTATCAATTAATTCCAAGGAAAATACCTCCTTATGCTTAAATTTATCAGCTTTCATCACCATATTACTCAGCCTATTAATATCTATTATTCAGGCTGTTTTACTGCCCCTTTTGCTACCTATATACCTATTCTTACAAATATTAATATTAATAACGAGGTTAAGTAATACCTTCAGGATTACTAATAGGATTAATCTTAGTCCTCCTCCCCTTATAGGTTTATTATATTTATAACTAATAGTAATAAACTAGTTAATTTACTACTAAATTAGGCTACTTTCTATGTAGCTATAGGGGTTAACCTAATTACTAACCCTAAGCTTACTCTACCTCCTACCTAGCTTATCCTATCTAGAGCCTCTACCCTAACCTAATTACTTATACTTAAGAGTAAATACTCTAAGGAAGCTTTCTAGGGTATTATACTAGATTTAGGTATTACTAGAGTCTCTATTACTAGCTAATAGTAAGTTATTACCTTATAGTAGATCTACTTATTAATAGTAAATAATAGAATAAATACTAGCTAAGCGAGAGTATACTTGGGAAATAGCCCCTATAAGGATTTCTCTAATACTATTATAATATAAACTATATTTAGTAATATCATCTTCTATATAATACCCTCTGATACCCCTCTTCTCTTCTATTTAAGTAATATAAATTAGATAAGTATTTACTTTTATAACCTCTATAATTACTTATTTTAGGGAAGTAATATAGCCCTATTTATATCTAAATAGGGTAATACCCAGCTCCTTCTTAATAAAGAGGAGACTTTTACTCAAACTAGCTATTTAATAGATACTAAATTATAATACCTCTACTAATATTTTAATTACCCCTCTATTACTAAACTAGCTACCTTCCTCTAGTATACTAACTACCCTTTTTAAAGAGTAGTAATTAAGTAGCTAACTAAGGTCTACTAATACTACTAATTAAATATAGAAGCCCCTTAGAGGTTTGAATTCTCCCTCTAAGATAATTATTTACTTAACTATAAGATTATCTATAATATTATCTACCTTAAAAGTAAAGTAACCCTATATAAGGGGTTAGACCTGAGTTTATTTAATAAGAGGTTGCTATAATACTATTTCTTTAAGCTAAAGAGGAAAAGGGGAAGATTTCCTCTCTAATAGAGATTTCGCTAGTCTATAGGGAATAACTAGGTAGGCCCCGGGTAGGCCCCGGGTAGCTCCCTAAGGTAGTGAACCTAGGTAGAAGCCTAGGTAGGCTTAACCCGGGTGTAGCCTATAACACCCTATATATTATTAATATAGCTACTAGTTTTAATATTATATACCTTTTCTCTAATCTCTTTATAAAAACTACCTAAAAAACCCTCTATCTCTACTAGATTTATATCTATTAGGGATTACCTAATTATATTATTATAGATATTAGATTAAACTCTATCATAGAAGCCTTTAAAAATAACACTAAATTGATAATAGTTATAGTTAAAGTTATCCCTATTAAGGCCTACTATTAAATTAGTAGAATAGCGAGGTTTTATAGCCCCTTATACTACGCTTATACTATTATTTAATGGGAAGTCCCTTATATTAAGCCCCCTTTTACCCTCTAAATAGTAATTAAGTTTATTAAGAATACCGCTAGCCTTGATAGCTTTATACCTACCCTACTCGTCTTTTATATATACCTATAGATTAGTAATAACCCTACCCCCTCCCCTAATATTACTACTAGGGCTAAGGTAATTGATATTATAATAGAGGATCTATAAAAGGAATACTCTAAATACAAAGTTATAGATACCCTCGCTACTTATAATAGCCCTAGTACTAATAATATTATCTACCTCTTATTATAATTATAAGTTAGGGTATATTAAGAAAAGGATAAATAGTAAGGCTTTTACTATCTAATTACTATTTTAAGCGAAAGAGTTATTATTTAGCTACCTTATAGCCCTTAAGATTTCCCCTCTATTACTATAAGACCCTTGTATAGCGATCCTAAGGGGGCTAGAGGCTTCAATAATAATAACCTATAAGCCCCTATTACCCCCAAGGCTACTAAGCTAACCCTAACCCTCCCCCCCCGCTTTATTATAGAGGATAACCCTAGAAGAACCCTATTACTATCCTATCTAATATAATTAAACTAGAAGTTAACTACCTAATAATATTTATCTTAATAAAGGAGAAAGCTAATTAGGAACTTTCCCTAGCCCTATATAAGTCTAGTAAGCTTATTATTCATAATCCCCCCTTTTAGAAGTCTTATAAGAAAGAGATTAATACCCTCCTTAATTATAAAGTATTTAAATTTAAGATCTATAACCTAACTAAGTAATATAGCTATCTTTTTTAATCTTATATAGTTAATAAGATTAAAAATAAGATTACTATCCCTATTAAGAAGTCCTGCTTAGTTGTGTATTAATAATACTAATAAGTAGGGTATTCTAATCTAATTACTTATAATCTAGCGTTATAGCGTTCGCCTCCTCCTAGTAATTACTCTATTACTTAGCCCTAATTAAACTATTTAGATTAGGGATATTACGTAAGACTATATATAATCTTAGATAACGCTAGCGCGTAATATCTATACCTAACTACCTAATTAGATCTACGATCTCTACCCCCCTAGGATTATTATTAAAGTTATTAAACTCCTCTATAGTATTACTAAAGCTAGTACCTATTAATAGGCTACTTATAGCGCCTACTACTATAATAGGTTATATATAGCTAGCTCCGCTTTTAACCCCTATCTACTTATTACTAGTAACTCGAGCCCTTACTTCGCTATTATTAGTATATAAATAAATAATATAATTAGTCTCTCTAATAATACCTTTTCTACTGTTAAAAAAGAAAAGCTCTAAAAAGCTAAATTTATAGCTAAACCTAAGGAGAAACCTATACCCTAGACCCCTATTACCTTTAATAGTAGAATTATCTCTATTACCAATACTAGCGCTATTATATTATATTAAAAGAGCTAAGGCGCTAAGATTACGCCTATAGGGAAGACTCCTAATAAAATACTAGTAAAGGAATTATATATTAAATAGCAAGCTAGAGGGGCTTATATAGCCTTAATTTACTACCTAGAAGCCTACTTTAACTTATAAACTACTACCTGATACTAAGATCTAACTAATAGAAATATTGCCGCCCTTAATAAGCGCCTAAAATAGCTAAAGAATAACCTTAACTAAGGCCCGATATTTATTATATTATCGCTACTTATTACTAAACTATTTATATACATAGATAGATTATTTACAAATAATTAAAACTTTATATCGTAGTTAGGTTATATTATTATGCTTATTAATAAAATAATAAATAATATGACCTTTATAATTAATAGTGATACTATCTATTATAGCTCTACTAAGTATACATAAGTTACTCGCAGTATATTAGCCTTAGAGATCTATGCTATAATTAGTAGTCTAGACCTCGCTTTTGCTATCGCTTTAACCCTTTAATAAGTTACTACTAAGCTAGGTATTACGAACTCTATCCCTATAGTGATATATACTAATTTATACTCGCCATATAAGTACCTAGTTAAACCTAGCACTATAAAGGAAAAGAGGCTTATAATTAATATTATAGCCCTCTATTAGTTATATAAGCGCTACGAGCTATCTAAGATCTAATAAGTTAATAGTAAAGATACCCCTACTAATATACTAATAAAAGTAACGCCTAATAGAGCATTATACTACGTTATTAAGAGGAATAAATTAATAATTTATATAAAAGGATAGGTAATATAAATAATAAAAGGATTAGTATAATAAGGGTATAATAATAGGTATTTATAGAAACATAGGATTGTAGCTAAAACTAGCTACCCTTCGCTTTATTTAGAAGCTAATAATAGCTTCTAAATTATTATTTAATTTAGATAATTAGATAGGCTTATTAGATAATTATTAGTATAAAAGAAAAGCTATTAGTATAGGAATATTCGCTTACTTATATAATAAGTAAGAGACTCCTACTTACCTAGTAAGCTAGATCTAGCTTTAGATCTATAGCCTAGGTTAGAATAACTAGGACATAGCGAGTAGTTATATAACCTAATATATAACCTACCTTATTAGCCTTTCTATATTATTCCTACCTCGCTAGCTACCTTCTAACCTAACTTAATATTATTAACTATTTAGACTTTATACTACGCCTACCCTCGCTCTCTTTATTATACTAGTATATATAAAACCAATAGTACTAAAGGTCTTAAGGTAATCTATACTAACATGTTAATTAAAACCTTAAACTACCCAACGGGCTTTATATCTTATATTTTATATTATTACTATTATTATTATTTATATCCTGAATTATAGTATTATTATTATTATTATTATTATTATTATTGATCCTAGCCTCAATAGTTAGATTTAGTAAAGAGTGATTACGGGAAGACATCTTAGTATTATTATTATTATTACTACTTTCAGTAGTATTATTATTAAATTGGGATTTAATATATATAAGTAACTCTTTCTATTAAGTAATAAAGGTAGTTTCTAGTATAATAACGTCTCTCGAATATTACACCTTTTCATTATGAATAATATAGACCTTAGAATTATTAGAGCTATAACTAATAATAGCTTCTTTTAAAGCCCTAGGATCGAGCTTTTTTATTAATAGATTATAGTTTTTATAATAGTATAAGCTACCCCATACCCTCATATTATTTATATTAGGCTTTTATTTATTTTTTAACTTAAAAGGAGTCTTATATTCTCAAGCTTTATAATAGGAGTAATTATATTACTATATGGAAGCAAGGACTGCTTTAGCCTATAGGGTTAAGTGTAGACTAGAGTTATATAATGCAGCCCTAGGTTTATTTATAATAGTGCGTATAATACGCTCTATTAATCCGTTAGGCTCGTAAGATTATAGGGGTCTAAGATTATAGATAATACTACTATTTTTATATATATAGTTTTAATATCTTTATTAGCAAATTTGAAGCTATTATCCGTATTAAGTTGTCTAATACGCTTGTTATTATTATTATTAACTTTAGCCTTAAATTTATTAAGGACTTTAGTAATAGCTTTACCTATTTTATACTGTAATAGTTTTCCCTATATAAAGCGGGTATATTTATTAAGAAATACTATAAACTACTTATAGCAATTATAGGTTTTAGGACTTATAGGTCCATAAAAATCTAAGGCTATATAATCTAGATAATCTAGATATTCATTATATATTGATTTGTTAGTTACCTTAGTAATAAGCCTACCCTTAAGGCAGGCTTCACAAGGTAGAAGATATACTATATTCATCGCCTTATTTTCATTTATAAAGTTATTATTTATTTTAGTATTATCTAAAAGATCTTTAAGATATTTATAGCTTATATAACCTAGACGATTGTATTATACTTTATATAGATCTTTATTATTATTATTAGTTATAGATTGCATATAAAGTAATTCATTATTATTATTATTATTCCTCTTATTTAAGGGGGCTTTATAACCCTAACTTAAGGCCTCTGGCCACTGTATAGTGATTTTACCTGCTTAAGTGCAACAGACCTTCTAACTCCGCGCCTCCTAATAATATATAGCCTTCGGTCACGTGATCGTAACTTTCCTAATTATAGCTGCACTTATACGTGCCTATTATACTAGATAGCCTCACAATTTTTAACTTTATATTAATAATAACGTAGTTTTTAATTATTTAAACTACGAAACTATTAACTTTTCCTCTTATATACTACCTACGCTGCTAATACCGCCTCTATTACTACTTCGTCCGCTAGCTATACTATTATTAGTAACGCTCTCTCTATATTAAAGTAGTTAGTATAAGCTATACTTACTAATATTCCCCTAAGGGGCCTAGGCTACCTCTACCTTAATAGTGCGGAGGACCTGCTTAAAGAAGGGCTACTTTATAGGGTATATAATAACCTACCTAGCTTCTACTACTAAGTCTACTTACTTAGCTATAAAATAATAGTAAGTATCCCCTCTAGGGGTATTAATAAGAGCCCTCTTAAGAGCTATACTAATAATATACTCTCTATATATAATAGAGTAGTTAAAAAAGGAGCGGGTTTTATTAATTATATTAATACTAAACTCTCTAGTAAGCTCTTATATATTATTAGTATTAAAGGGTATACCTCGCGCAGGCTTAGTATTTATATATATAGGGTCTAGTACTAATATAGTTAAGGGATAAGGATAAGGAAGAAGGAGAGGTATAAGGCCCTACTTATAGAGCTTCTTATACTTCTAGCTATAAGAACCTCTTAGGAAAGACCTCTTTAGTTAAGGAGTTACCTCTTATATAGTAGCGTTCGTAGTACCTTTAGCACCTTACTAGAAGGTTAACCTTTTAGGTTAAGAAGTTATCTTATATAGTAGCTTTTACCTTACTAGAAGGTTTAGTGAGGGCGTTTCTAGGCTATAAGAGCCTTAGTAGCCTGTTTAGCTCTAATATAATTAGCCCTAGTGTAGCGCGCGTCTAACTTTATATAGTAATATTTAGAGGGTTTACTTGCGAGTAGTAGGAATATATAGGGTTCCTATATTATTTTCCTTAACTAGTAGAGGGTATAGGTTAAAATACTTATATAGTATTTCCTAAATTATGCCTGCGAACTAGGTGAATTTGTTATAGCCTTTTTATAAAGGGGCTGCGGCGTAATTCCGAACTCAATAACCCTAACTTAAGGGTACTTTAAAGAGATAGAGGCCTTTAAGCTTATAGCCTATAGCTATAATACGATCTATATATATATTATATAAAATAGGTTTCTACTATATAATAGAGGCTATACCTATATTATTAAGACGACTTTAACTAAATAAATTAATACCTAGTTTAGGTATATAATAGACGTCTTTTAATATTATTTTATTACTATTAGGATAAATATCTAAATCTCTCTTTATAGAAGAAACAAGCTAGTTTGCCTTGCCCTACTTTATAGAGGTACTTATATAGTTTCTATTATATAAAGGATAATGATCTTTAACTGTGTAAATAGTAGCTATAGTATTAATATAGAGTATTGTATTAATTTAGTTATTATAATGCCTTAATCCTAAAATCTTAGTTAAAATACTCTATTAAATCAAAGTACCTAAGGTTATATTATTAGTTATATTATTATTATTATAAGGGTTATTATAGGATATATTTACGTTTTCAAATTCTTAATCTTTATTAGAGTTATTTGGACTTATGAGATCCTCGTTTTAATTAATAGGTTAATTTATAGATGTATAGGGGGTTATTAAAGTATTGTTTTGATCTTTCATTTTTTCTATAACCCTTAAGGTAGTTAGTTATATTAACTTCTTAGTTAGTAGAAGTAGATGTTTTGTTGTTTTTATTATTATTATTATTATTATTATTAGATTTATTCCACTATGCTAGGGCCTTTTTAGGACATAGAAAGGCATAGTTATCCTTAGTATAGCTAGTCTTTTTGCAGTTTTTATAATAAAGACCTTTTTATTTTTTCTAAGGTGTTTTAGTAACCTTTTTTCTATTATTAATTTTATAGTTACTTTTAGTATTACTTTTAGTAGTAAGGTTTACTGCTTTACCCTTATGTCTTAATTACTCTAAAAAGTTAGAAAATAGACTATTAAGCGTATAGGTATCCTTATTAGCCCTAGGACCTTAGGTAAAAGTAGTTATAAAACTATTATACTCTTCGTCTAGGCTATTTAATATATATGCTATAACTACCTAGTTAGGTAACTCCGGAGCGCTAGCTATAGCTAGCTCTAAGGGGAACACTTCTATTAGCAAGGTTATACTATAGATAGAATAAATCTAATTAGTAATACTATATATTCGATTCTCTATACTAGGGAGCGCTAGCTATTAGCTCTTCTAATAGGATATTAACTATAATATCTAGTATTTAATATAAATAAATAATGTAATAGTCTCCTTTTATAATAGTCTCTTCTTAATATATAGTCTTTTCTATACCTCCCGCTCTTATTAGAGGTATATATACTAACAGAGATAATAAGGGATAGGAGGTAAGTATACTATAGGCTATACTAAGAAGTAGCTATTTATTCTTATAGCTTATATATTATTTTGAAATCTATATATACTTTATAAAAAAGATAAGTAAGGAGATCCTTTAAAAGTTAAAAGCGATCCTGAATTACTACCTTACTAAAGGTAATCCTTAATAACTACCTTATATTATATTTTGAAGTTTTATCTACTAAGTTTAGTTCTAGCTAACTCTATCTAACCTTAGTAAGGGTATAGATATACTAGTAAGTACCTATTCCTACTAGCTACTAGCTCCTGTTCTTATTAGAGGTATATATATTAATAGAGATAATAAGGGATAGGAGGTAAGTATACTATAACCTATACTAATAAGTAACGTTTTATTTTTATATCTTATATATTAGTTAGAATCTATAAGTATCTTATTAAGAAATAGTATTAGGTAGCTATATTTAAAGAAATAGACTTTCTTGTTAGGACTTATAATAGGGATAATTACTAAATAAGCGAATGATATAGTTATCTCTTTATATAACACTCTCTTCTTAATATATAGTCTTTTATATACCTCCTGCTCTTATTAGAGCTATATATACTAAGAGAGATAAAGAGGAAAAAGAGATAAGTATATTATAAGCTATACTATTTAGTAGCCTTTTCTTTTTATAGCTTATACATTACTTAGAATCTATAGGTATCCTATAAGGAAATAAGTAAAGAAGTCCTAAAAAGCTTAAAAGTAATCCTTAATAATAAGGGGCTCGCGCTATATTCTAAGGTTTTATTTACTTAGTCTAGTTATAGGTAACTATATTTAATAGTAATAAGAGTATAAATATATTAGTAAGTACTTATTATATACTTCAAGAAATAGACTTTCTTATTAGGATATATAGCGGGGATAATTACTAGATAAATAAATAGTATAGTAGTCTTTTTATATAATACTCTCTTCTTAATATATAGTATTTTATATACCTCCTGCTCTTATTGGAGCTATATATTAAGAGAGATAATAAAGGATAAAAATTAAGTATACTATAAGCTATACTAAGGAGCTATTTATTTTTATAGCTTATATACTTCTTAAAATCTATAAGTACTTTATAAAGAAGATAAGTATAGAGATCTTTTAAAGGTTTAAAGTAGTCCTTAATAACTATATTACTAAAGGTAATCCTTAATAACTACCTTATACCTTATTTTAAAGTTTAATTTATTATATCTAGTTATAGCTAACTCTATTTAACCTTAACTATAATATAAAGATACTAATAAGTACTAATTCCTATTAACTATTAGATAGAGCTTTATAATATAAGTAGGGCTTATTAATAAAGAGCTAATAAGAGCTAATAAGAGCTAATAAGAGCTAATAAGAGCTAATAAGAGCTAATAAGAGCTAATAAGAGCTAACAAGAGCTAATAAAAAATAATAAAAGCTAATAAGAGCTAATAGGAGCTAATAAGAGTAATATAAACTAAATTAAGCTATATAGACTTATATTTATCTAGACTTAGGATAAATTAGTTTAACTTTTTAAAAGACTTATTAGATTTAAGCTTTTTATATATAGGGGCTTAATAATAATAAGAGAGTTCTTTTTCTCAGTTAGGCCTAGCTTCCTAAAACATAAAAGTTAATCTTTATAACGGAAGGCATTTAAGCTTATTATATACTAGGTTATTTATAAGTTCCTTTATTCTATTTATATATTCTTCTATAGAGTTAAAGTTACTTAAAGAAGTATTAAATAACTCTTTTTAAGTTAGGAACTCGTTAGTAAACCCTATAGGCTTATATAGGTCTTTAAGATATTTCTAAGCCTCGTAAGCTATTATATTATCTTTTATAACCTTTAGGGGCCTATTATTATAAAATGGCTATATATAGCTAAGAGCCTCATTATTTAGACCTATATTATTATTATCTATAGGCTTAGATAAGTCTATATTTATATCTTTACTAATACGTTAGGCCTTAATATATATAGAATAGACTTTATAGTTATTAGGTCTAGATAGGTTAGGAATCTATACCTTTAGATTAGATATTATAACCTTAGAGTATAATATATAGGCTCTAATATAGTATAGATTACAATAATAAAATAACAGAGATATATATTATATAGCTTATTAATATTAACTATAGCTTTGTTATATATTATAGGTTATTCTAGTTAAAACCTAGAGGTTATAGGTTAACCTATTATATTCCGTCTCTTTTAGTCCTCTTTTAAAGGGCCTTCAGGGGTAAGCTCTTTAGCAGTAAGGATAATAGCTAGTATATAGCCTATATTAGGCCTCGATCGTATTATAGTGTGGATATAGGTAAGCTAGGACCTATAAAGGCTTGGGGATAATTAATATATATAATTAACTAAAGCAAGGTTAAATAGTTTTACTAAAATATCGTCTCGCTTCGAAGTAGGATTAATAGTAGTATAATTAAATAGCTCGGGGTTCTAAATAGCTTCTCCTAGGAGGCATTAGTTATTAAACTAGCAAACTAGACTAGCTAGTATTTCTAATTTAGCATAGGGGGTATTAAGGCTATATCTCTTAAAGGAATACCCTAAATAGGTAGCCTTAAGGTAGAGTATAGGCTTGAGGTATTTATTATAAAATTAATAAGGCTAAATAGGGGCGAGGTTCTTAAAAAGGCTTAAGCTAGGCTTATAACCTATAAGAATAGGTATATAAGTAGTAGGATGGGATGAGATAGACTTAGCTGCGCAGCTTTCGAAAAGCTCCCTTAGCGCACGGGCCCGTTATAGGAAGACTATAGAGTAGAGCGTAGAGGAGAGGAGCGTAGCGGACTTTAGTATCGTTTATATATTATTATAATTACTACCTTAATAATCCTATACCTCGTATTCTAGTATTTCCTTAGCAAACCCGCGCTTAGTCTAGATAATCTCTTTTAATTAGATCTATAAATTATCTTATATATCTTTTAAGCTTACTTTTAATATTCTTACTTATTTATAAGTAGAGCTATATTATTTATTCTTTCTAGTTCCTATTAGTTCTAGCCCTTTCTAATAGTACCTAGAGGCGGACTCTTTTACTCTTTTTAATAGCTTTTATAGGCTTCTTAGAGAGTTAGGTACCTTCGCTACGTCCGTATATCCCTGCTATTAATATATATATATATATATATAATTAATCTACT
>JAVHLU010003449.1:0-11225 GCA_036785755.1 Colletotrichum ledebouriae
ATATTATATAAATATATTTAGAAATCCTATTTTCTTATTTTAACTTATAATATAAAGCCCTAAGTAGTTTATAATTTCTATAAGGTTAAACTCTAGAAGTAGCTTTATTATAAAAAGGCAATAAGAATATATAAACCTAGCTTTAGGGTAATATTCCTAGGCTTATTAATTATATTTATTATAAAGGAGCGAGAAGTTAAACTTAGCTATAGCTATAATTATAATACCTATTAGGATTTAGGACTATAGGATCTCTTTAATATTATTAAAGTATTTACTCCTCCTTACCTTATTATTATACTTAATTCTTTACTTATAGTATTTATAGATACTTAGATTATTATATAAGTAACTCTCTTAAGCTTTATAGAAGAAATAGCTAGTATAAGAAGTACCTAGTATAGATATATATTTAAAGTATAGTTTATAAATATAAATGCTAGTTATGAGGTTCCTAGTAGTATAAGCCCGCTCCTTATAGTATATATAGGGTATTATATTATAACTACCTTAGAATTTATTAAATAAGCTATATATAGCTATTATATATTAAAAGACCTTTATTTCTTATAATCTAGTAAGGAAAGTAATAGAAGTATAAATAAAGACTTAATAGTAGCAGTCTCTAGACCCCTTAGTTACCCTAAATGATTATATAAAGTCCTATTTACTAAGATAAGCTTTTTAGAAAGCTAGCCTTATTATTTGAATAATTTTATTAGAGAATATCTATAATATAAAAGCTATTTCTAAGTATTTATTACTAAGGATATTAAGTTAAAGCTAAGTAAAGCTTATAGCTACTTAAGAATTATAATTATTAGCTGGCCTCTGGCCACTGCATAGTGATTTTACCTACTTAAGTGTAATAGACCTTCTAACTCCGCGCCTCCTCATAATACACAGCCTTCGGTCACGTGATCGTAACCTGATAACCCCCTAAGTTGCTAACCACCTTTCCTAACCACAGCTGCACTTAGACGTGCCTATAGCCTCACGATCTTTAACTTTATATTAATAATAACGTGGTTTTTAATTATTTAATAGATTATAAAACTGTCGACTTTTCCTCTTACGCACTACCTATACTACTATTAAATACTACCTCTATTACTACTTCGTCCGCTAGAAGTCGTTACTATATTTACTATACCGTTATTAGTAACGCTCTCTCTATATTAAAGTAGTTAGCATAAGCTATACTTACTAACGTTTACCTAGGCTACCTAGGCTACCTCTACCCTAGTAATATAGAGGACCTGCTTAAAGAAGGGCTACTCTATAGGGTATATAATAACCTATTAAACCTCTACTACTAAGTTTATTTACTTAGCTTTAATACTATTACGCCTTATAAAGTCTCCTATAGGGGTATTAAGGTAAGCCCTCTTAAGGGCTATACTAATAATATACTCTCTATATATAGTAGAGTAGTTAATAAAAGAGCGGGTTTTATTAATTATATTAAGGCTAAACTCTCTAGTAACCCCTTCTATATTATTTATATTAAAAGGTATACCTCGCTAAGGCTTAGTATATTTATATATAGGGTTTAGTATTAATATAGGTAAGGGATAAGGATAAGAAAGAGGGAGAGGTATAAAGCCCTACTTATAGTAGTAGAGCTTCTTATATTTCTAGCTATAAGAACCTCTTAGGAAAGACCTCTTTAGTTAAGTAGTTACCTCTTATATAATAGTATTTACTTTTAGTACCTTGCTAGAAGGTTAACCTTTTAGGTTAAGGAGTTATCTTATATAGTAGCTTTTACCTTTAGTACCTTACTAGAAGGTTAACCTTTTAGGTTAAGGAGTTATCTCGTATAGTGGCTTTATGAGTTAAAGTTCTTTCACCTTGCTAGAAGGTTTAGCGAGGGCGTTACTACCAGAGCCTCAGTGGCCCGTTCGGCTCTAATATAATTAGCCCTAGTGCGGCGCGCGTCCGACTTTATATAGTAATATTCAGAGGGTTTGCTTATAAGTAGTAAGAACGTATAAGGTTCTTATATTATTTTCTTTAACTAGTAGAGGGTATAGGTTAAAATACTTATATAGTTTTTCCTAAATTATGCTTATAAACTAGGTAAATTTATTATAGTCTTTTTGCGAAGGGGCTGCGGCGTAATTCCGAACTTAATAATTATTAGCTAGAAGGTATAGGGATAATAATAAGAAAAGAAGGAATACCTAAAGTTAGTTATTAAAGTATTAGATAAAAAGAGGTATATTATCTTTCTATATTTTAAGTATAGGGATATTAGGACTAAGGACCTAGAGGGTTATTACTAATAGGAGATAATAAGGGTAAGGTTAATTAGTATTTTTAATACTTAAGATAAGGAAGTTATAATTAGCTATAATAAGAAGATATAATTTATAAATGTAAAAGAGAAAGTATTAAGTTTGGAATTACGCCGCAGCCCCTTTGCAAAAAGACTATAATAAATTCACCTAGTTCGCAGGTATAATTCGGGAAATATTATATAGGTATTTTAACCTATACCCTCTACTAGTTAAGGAAAATAATATAGGAACCCTATATATTCCTACTACTCGCAAGCAAACCCTCTAAATATTACTATATAAAGTCGGACGCGCGCCGCACCGGGGCGAATTATATCGGAGCTAAACGGGCTACTAAGGCTCTCGTGGCCTGGAAACGCCCTCGCTGAACCTTCTAGCAAGGTGCTGCGAAAGCTTAAGTTATCTATTAACTATAGAATGTTAACTATTGTATTATAGCTCCTTTTTTTCTTTAGACTTTTATTTAGCTCTTTAGTTTATAAATTACTTATACTTACCCCTTATTAACCTTTCTTCTAATATATTATAATAAGGAAAGTTATCTTTTATAATAATAAAGTATTAGATATATATATCTAGGAGTTAAGATCCTTAAACCTTCCTATCCTTAAACTTAGGCCCTTAATAAAGCTTATATTTAATAAACTAAATATAAGTAGGTTTTAGGTATAGGGATAAAATAATAGAGATATCCTAAGCTTTAGACCTCCTAATAAGCTTAATTACTAGCCTTAGCTAATTAAATATAAGACGCGCCCTTTACCTAGGAAGGATAATACCCCTAGTTAGATAGACCTTTTTAATATAATATTAAAATATATCCTTATTAAGTATCAGAATAAGACCTTAGAAGTAATAGAGAAGATAATTCGCCCTTTATACTTATAATAAGTTATAATTAGTAAATTAAATACTATTAGTATATTTAAATTAATAACTTTGATATATACTAAGGATATCTTAATAGTTACTTATTACCTCATAAGGCTTATTAAGCCTAGCTAATTACTCTATTATAAGATAAATAGAGGTATTAGAAATAACTTTAATAATAGAGATATAAAGGATATTATAGTTACCTAGATTAAGGCTAAATCCCCTTATATACTCCTTATTTATTAATAGGCGCCTAAGTCTACTAAAGTAATTATTATAAGCCTACTAATTAATTTATAAAATAAGAGAAACTAGTTTTATAATAATTAGTAGTTAAAAGGAGGAGCTAAAAGATAACTATAAACTCTAATACTTATTACTAAGAGCTTTCTATTAAGATATAAGGCTAAGGAGGTTTTAATAAGATAATTATATCTAATTAAACTTAAATATATAGACCTTTTATTATAAGCCTCTAGTTTATACTTTATTAATTAGGTTTAGTCCTTTATATAAATTATAAGCCTAGTATTACTAAAGTAGCTTATTAAAATAAAGTATTAAGCTTAAATTAATTATTTATTAATAGCTTTTATTAATAAAATACCTCTAGGAGGATATTAAACCTAATTAAAAGGAGATAGATTTCTATATAATTAATATTTTAAATTAAGAGATAAAGATATTAAGAAAAGAATAGCTTAAGAAGATATTAAATATTAAATAGATAAATATACCTCTTAGTTTATAAATCTAGAGGTCTCCTCTCTAAATAGGAGAGATATTAACTTATTAATACCTAAGGATATTAATTTATAGATTAATCTAATAGTTTTTATTAATTTAAAAGAGCTAGATAGGGAAGAAGGATTATTAAAAGAACTAAATATTTAAATTATAAGAAGAAGGAATAACTATAAGAAGTAGAAGAGGGATTATAGCTTATTATAACTAGCTAACTTTATAAAGTATCTTTACTACCCTAGGTTTATAAAACTATTTATATTACCCTATTTAACCCCTATTATTATAAGAGATATTATATTTAACCTTATTAATACTTTAATAATATTTAATATTATAAGACCTAAAAGGAACCCTATACTAAATAAAGGTAAGCTTATATTAGTAATCCTATAGTATATATAATAGAGCTAAGAGTTAATAAATTACTTAATAACCTAATATAGAAGAGGGTTACTTATTATAACTTTAGCTTAGGTAGAATATTTATTAGACCTTTATAATATATAAGGGAAGCTTATAAGATAAGAATAGTTAGATAATTTAGAGGTTATAGCTCTCCTTAGGTTTATAATTAAAAGCTATCCTTATAATATCTATACCCTAATTTATAAGCTAGCTTAGTAACCTAGGAAAGAGATTAATAAAGCTTCTATAGAGCTTAAAAGGGTAGAGGTAATAAACCTTTAGGATACTACTAGGGCCTTCTTTCTACTAAACTATAGTAATTATTACTAGGCTATAATCTTTATAAATTAGTTTACTAGCTACTACTTCTATTATAACTCTATATAGGACTAGAATAATAATTAACGCTTTATTAAGGCTATATAAGACCTTAATATATAGTATTATAAGATAAGAGCTCCTATAAATTAATACCTATATAATTAATTTAGTTTAGTAGAGGTATAGATTTATATATAGCCTCTAGTATATTAAATAAGCTAGAGCCCTAATATAAGAAGGATTACTATTACTATATTTTAATAATATAACCTTAAGTAATAATATATTATTTACTAACTCTAAGATCACCTTAGGTAGCTAATATATATCTATAATTACTATAGACTTCTATAACTTAACTATTAATAGTAATATAGCTCTATAAGATACCTTATTAAGCTAAGAAAACTTTAAGAAAGCACCTTTCTTCCCTCTACGCCCTCTTACTCCTTTACTTATAGATAGTAATATAATAAACTTTAGAAATAATAATAATATTATACTATCTCCTATAGTAGATATTTCTTAACTTATTTATAAGTTATTAGTATTTTTTAGGTCTACTTTATTTAATATACTAGATAATAAGCTTAAAAACCTTAAATATTAGCTTTAGTTATAAGTCTTATAAACGCTAAGTTATAATATAACTATTAAGCTATCCCTAAGGTCTATAACGATAGATATATTATTATATCCTAAGTAACTAAATCTTTTAAATAAGAATAATTATAGTTATATAGACTATATCTAGTAGAGAGTTAACTAGTAGGATTAGATTAAGTAGAATATACCTAAGGGAATATATTATTATAGCTTTTTACGCTTAATATAATAAAGTAGGTAGTTTTAGCTATACTAAGGGTTAGAGTAAAATAAGGAGTATAATAAAGAGGAAGAGGTAGTAAGGCTATTATTAAGATATATCTTATAATAGAAGATAGTTAAACCTAAGGGACTTTCTTACTAATAACATCGCCCGCCTAGAAGATATTATTAATAGAAGGGGTCTATAAATAGAGTTTATTTACTATTTCTATAAAGTAGTTTTATTTATTTTTTAAGGCTCTCTTCTATAATATTATAAAGAGTCTTAAGGGGATAATTAGGATAGGATAAGATAAACTTAGCTATATTTAAAAAGCCCCCTTAGCGTATAGGCTTATTATAAGAAGACTATAAAGTAGAGCGTAGAGGAGAGGAGCGTAGTAGACGGGGGGTATTATTTATATATTATTATTATTAGTACCTTAATAATCCTGTACCTCATTTCTTTTAGTATTTTCTTTCTTAGTGAATCCACGCCCGATTTAAATAATCTCTTTTAATTAGATCTATAAATCATTTTATATATCTTTTAAGTCTATAATTAATATTCTTACCCGTTTATAGGTAGAGTTATATTATTTGTTGTCTTTCTAGTTCCTGTCGGTTCTAGCCCTTTCTAGTAACCTCTTAGAGCGCCCCTGGATAGAATAGAACTAAGTTATTTATAATACTATAGCTTACTAGGTATATTATAAGAGGGGGTATATTAGGTTATATCTAAAAGATTAAGAAGAAATACCCCTTATAAAAGAAATAAGAGCTATAAGGTTCCTTAATATACCCTTATTCTCTATTATCTACTAACGCTTAGTAAGATAATAGGGTAAGTACTAGGAGGATATTAGGGAGGTATTAGTATAAGCTATTAGCCTTATTAATATTAAGAAAGCCTTAAACCTAAGCCCAAAGGAGGATTAATAATACTATCTACTAAGCTAGGTATTAGAGTAGTTCCCTAACCTATTTAACTTTAATAAGGCTTAGTTGCTACCCCCTAGGCGACTTAGGGTAAACTACTATGTTAACCTTACTAGGGAGCGCTAGCTATAGCTAGCTCTAAGGAGAACACTTCCGTTAGCAAGGTTATACTATAGGTAGAATAAATTTAATTAGTAATACTATATATTCTATTCTCTATACTAGGGAGTGCTAGCTATTAGCCCTTCTAATAGGATATTAATTATGATATCTGGTATTTAATCTTAGTAAATAGTATAGTAATCCCCTTGAATAATAATCTCCTCTTAATATATTATCTTTTATATACTTACGGCTCTTATTAGAAGTATATATACTAATAGAGATAATAAGGGATAAGAGGTAAGAATAATATAAGATATACTAAGGAGTAGCTATTTATTTTTATAGCTTATATACTACTTAAAATCTATAGGTATCTTATAAAGAAGATAAATAAGGAGATCTTTTAAAAATTAAAAGTAGTTCTTAATAAGTACTTTATTAAAAGTAATCTTTAATAATTACTTTATATTATATTTTAAAGTTTTATTTACTAAATCTAGTTATAGCTAACTCTATCTAACCTTAATATAAGTATATATATATTACTAAGTACTTATTCCTACTAGCTACTAGCTCCTATACATATTAGAGGTATATATATTAATAGAGATAATAAGGGATAGGAGGTAAGTATATTATAAGCTATACTTATAAGTAGCTTTTTACTTGTATAGCTTATATACTACTTAGAATATATAGGTACTTTATAAAGAAATAATATTAGTAATTTATATCTACTTAAGCTATATATCTCTAGTAATAACTTTAAGATCTAAGTTAATAATAAGGACTAGCTTATATACTACTTGAAATCTATAGGTATCTTATTAACAGGATAAGTAAGTAGGTCCTAGAAAGCTTAAAGGTAGTCTTTAATAACAAGGGCCTCGCGCTATATTTATTTACTAAGTCTAGTTATAGGTAACTCTATTTAATATTAATAAGGGTATAAATATACTAGTAAGTATCTATTCTCTACTTGAAGAAATAGACTTTCTTATTAGGATATATAATAGGGATAATTACTAGATACGTGAATAATATAGTAATCTCTTTATATAGTACTCTCTTCTTAATTTATATTCTTTATATACCTCCCGCTCTTATTAGAGCTATATATATTAAAAGAGATAAAGAGGGATAGGAAGTAAGTATACTATAAGCTATACTAATTAGTAGCTTTTTATTTTTATAGCTTATATACTACTTAGAATCTATAAGTACCTTATAAAGAGATAGTATTGGTAAGCTATATCTACTTAAGCTATATATCTCTAGTAATAACTTTAAGATCTAAGATAATAACGAGGGCTAGCTTATATACTACTTAAAATTAATAAGTACCTTATAAAGAGGATAAGTAAGTAGGTTAGGCTTTTACGTAGGTTTATTATATTAAGGAGCTACCTAGGGCTTACCTAGGGCCTACCTAGTTATTCCTTATAGACTAGCGAAATCTCTACTAGAGAGGAAAACTTCCCCTTTTCCTTTTTAGCTTTAATAAATAGTATTATAATAACTTCTTATTAAATAAACTTAGGTCTAACCCCTTATATATTTAAGCTTATTATTATAATAATAATAATAGGTTAAGCACTACTCCCTACTAGTTAATAAGATAGTTAATAGTAGTACAGTTAAAACTTAAGATAAGCTATTATAAGCTAATTTAGTAGTAGTAATAGAGTCCCTCTACTAATAGTTATAAGAGGTTATATAGGGGAATAGCTAATATATAGCTACGCAGACCCCTATAAGTATTACTAGTAAGGTATTAGTAATACTTAGTATAATATACTAAAACCTACTACCCCTACCCCTAAAGTCTTTAAGTAAGTAAAAGGAATATACTACCTAGGTATAATAAATAAGGTATAAGATTGCTATAAATAGGGCGTTCTATATTATAAATATAGAGGTATAGTATCTTATTAACTCCTATTTAGATATTATACCCTAGTAAGTAGTCTCTATTTTCTATAGAGCTAGGGGGAGTAGGGGAAAATATAACCCTAAAGACTTTATAGCTTACCTAGACTAGATATATAAGGACTTAAATATCTAGTTATAAGCTATAGCTTAAATATAAACCCTCTAATAGAAAGAGAATAAATCCCTAGGAACCTTCTTATTAAGATTTAAGTAAATATTAGCTAATATAAGTAATTTAAACTAGCTTAGTTAAGTCTAGATCTTGCTTCTAGAGGCCTCCCTTACCTTTAAGCTAAGGGATTAGCTAATTATTATTAACTTACTAGCTAATTATAATAGCTAGCTCTTAAAGGTCTAGAGTATTATATAGAAGGTAGAGCGCTAGAAGGTCTCTAGTAACTACTTAGGAACTTACTAGAGACTTATTACTAAGGATACTAATCGGAATACTTATATAATTAGAGTTATATATATCTTATAGGTTAAGGAAGCGAGATATTATAATTATTAAAACTCTAGGTTCTCCTTAAGTACCTCTCTTATATAATATTAATAACTTTAGAAAGGTATAAGGGACCCTTATACTTATTATACTTATAAAGCTAGAGGTTATATTACTTAGTACTACTATAATAAGGAGGACTAGCTACTTAGGGTTATAAATATAAAAACTCTAAAAAAAGAACTAGTTTACTATAAGGTTATAAATAACTACTAAGTAGTAGCTAACTCCTTAGAAGAAGATAAGGAGTTAGGAAAAGACTAACTCTAGAGTGAAATTAAGCCCTAAAGCTTACTAAGGAGGAGATATTAAGTTAAGAAGAATATAAATAGGAATAACTAGCTAATAATAAGCTTATTATTATTTAAGTTAGAGTTAATAGAGGATATCTAGCTTATATTCTAGTAGATATTAGGAGTAATACTTATATAATAATTAACCTTTGCCTAGCTTAATATCTTTACTTTTTATATATTAAAAAGAGATATTAACTTATAAGGGGGTATATATTTAGTAGATTATTATTAAGTAATATACTAAGTATAGTAGTATTTAACTTAGAAATAAGTAGTTATACCTAGTATATCTTTATATATATAGTTAATAGCCTAGACCTTAATATCCTCTTAGGGCACCCTTAGATAGAATAGAACTAGGTTATTTAGAATATTATAGCTTACTAAGTATACTATAAGAGGGGATAAGTTAAGCTATACCTAAAGGATTAAGAAGAAATACTCCTTATAAAGGAAATAAGAGCTATAAGGTTCCTTAATACACTCTTATTCTCTATAATTTACTAATACTTAGTAAGATAATAGGGTAAATACTAAGAAGGTATTATAAAAATACTAATATAAGCTATTAGCTTAGCTAATATTAAGAAAGCCTTAAACTTAAAACTAAAAGAGGATTAATAATATTATTTATTAAGCTAGGTCTTAAGGGAGTTTTCTAACTTATTTAACCTTAATAAAGCTTACTTACTACCCCCTAAATAACTAGGGGTAAATTATTAAATTAACTTTATACTAGGACTAGATAGAAAGGAGCTACTACTCCCTTAGGGCCCCCTCTATAATATATTAAGAGAAGAGCTACTAGTACTAAAAAAGACCTTATAAGACCTCCTAGATAGGGGGTTTATTAAAGCTAGTAGCTTACTTACTAGGGTACTAGTACTCTTTATAAAGAAGCTAGGGAAAGGAATATACTTATATATTAATTATAAGGCCCTTAATATAATTATTAAGAAAGACTACTACCCCCTCTTATTAATCTCTAAGATACTATACTAAGTAAGTATAGCTAAGTAATATACTAAGCTAGATATAGTAATAGCTTTCTAATATTAAACGCGCTTAGCGCGGTTATCTTACTTAAGGGCGCCTAGTATATTTAATATATTTAACGCGTTAAATATACTTAAACGCGTTAACCCTTATAAAAAAGCTTATTACTTTTAAGGAGAAAACCTTCTAAAATTATTAATTTTTTACTTATATTTTTTACTTCTTATATAAACTATATTAATTAGTAGTATAACCTTAATAATTAGCTATATCCCCTTATAACTAAGGATATCCCTTATAATTAAGGAAGGTACTTAACTATATAGATAGCTAACCCTATTAAGCTTATATAAAGTAGTATCCTAGTAGTTAATACCTATAGGTATTATATATTATTAAAAGCCTCTAAACTCCCCCTTTCCCTTAACAAGGAAATATTAATAAGAGATATTAACCCTTTATTTTTTCCCTTAACTAGGAGATATCTCTAAGAGATATTAAACCTTAAAGATTTCCTTAACTAAGGAATATCTTAAAGAGATAATAAACCTCTCTAATAATAATACCCTATAAGCTGCTTTCTAATTATAAGGTTAAAGAAGGTCTTAAGTCTACCCTTCTAGAGCTTATTAACTATTTAACTATTATAAACTTTATAATAGCGCTTAAGTAATACCCTAATAAGTTCTACGCGCTACTTACCTAGACTATATATACCCTCCTTGGCCTCTGGCCACTGCATAGTGATCTTACCTGCTTAAGTGCAATAGACCTTCTAACTCCGCGCCTCCTAACAATATATAGCCTTTAGTTACGTGATCTTGCCGACTACCTTTCCTAACTATAGCCGCACTTATATGTGCCTATTATACTAGATAGCCTCACGATCTTTAACTTTATATTAATAATAACGTAGTTTTTAATTATTTAAACTATAAAACTATCGACTTTTCCTCTCGCGTACTACCCGCGCTGCTATTAAATACCGCCTCTATT
>JAVHLU010003450.1:0-11223 GCA_036785755.1 Colletotrichum ledebouriae
AACCTTTTGGGTTAAGGAGTTATCTTATATAGTAGCTTTTACCTTACTAGAAGGTTTAGTAAGGGCGTTACTACGAGAGCCTTAGTAGCCCGTTTAGCTCTAATATAATTAGCCCTAGTATAGCGCGCGTCCGACTTTATAATATTTAGAGGGTTTGCTTACGAGTAGTAGGAATATATAGGGTTCTTATATTATTTTCCTTAACTAGTAGAAGGTATAAGTTAAAATACCTATATAGGATTTCCCGAATTATACCTGCGAACTAGGTGAATTTGTTATAGTCTTTTTGCGAAGGGGCTGCGGCGTAATTCCGAGCTTAATATACTAAAGGTAACTAGGTAGTTAAGGATACTAAACGTATTAACTAGGCTATTTATCTTAGTATTTAGGCCTTTATTATTAATTAAACTAAATTTCCTTATAAGAGGAGCTTAATAAGGGTTTAGTAGTAATATTAGTAGATTGCTTTATGGGTCTTCATAGTAATAGACTAGATATAGTCTCCTTTAGGTTTATATAATACGAGTAATAAGTAGTAGTAGTATAGCCTATTTTTAAGGTCTCTTTTAGTAATAATTATGTTACTATAGCTCCTATACGGGTCGTCTTAATAGATAGTTAGACTAATACTCGCTAGGATCCTTTAGTAACTATTTAGTACTAGCTAGGGACTATCATCCTTATAAAATCGAGTAACCTTAGTTATCTAATATTAAATATTATACTAGTTATATATATTACATAAAGTACACCTCTCCTTAGTTAAACGTACTTTAGTAATTTTATATAGTAAATAAAAACGTTTGAGTAATAACTCTTTCTAATAGTCTAATTTATAATTAGGGTCCTTAAGTTTCGCCTTCCTATTAAATATTAGATTAGTATAATACTAATCGAAGGTATACCTTAATAAGGTTTAATATAAGTTAAGAGTAGCTATAGATAGATTCCTATTATCTAACTTAATATAGCTATTAATAGTATTAATAAAACGATATATATTTTAGTAGATAGTCTTTAAATTACTATTGATATATATATTATTAACTTCGTTATTATATAGAGATAGATTAAATAACCTAATTATTCTAGTCTTAAAATAAGTAGTACTACGCCTAGGTTTTATAACTAATATACTAGCTATTACCTATATTAGCCCTTCTTTATTTATAGAGAGAAGGAATATAAGAAAGTTATAACTAACTAAGAACTTATTAGGGTTAGATAATAGTTCAGTAATATCTCTTAGCCTAGCTAGTAGTTAAGGGTATTAATCGCCTTAGCTATTACTACTACTATAGCTAGAGCTACCTCTTCTACTATTTTAGCCCTTAGGGTTATTATTATTACCTCTATTACTAGGATCTCTTTGTAGTATAAGTAGTAGTAGTAGTAGAGGAGCGTCCTCTATATATTTAATATCTTAATTATATCTTTTACTTTTATTAAGGTTTAATAGTCTAGCTTCTAGTTCCTAGGCGCCTATCTTATTATATTACTTACCCTAGCTATAAATACTAGGGGAAGTCTATATATCGCTTAGCGTAAGTATAAGAGGGCTACTTAGTCCTTTTCCTTAGGTTCGGAATAAAGCGCTTAATATATCTTTACATTTTTTAAATAATATAGAATATATTTAAACTTAGCTCTAGTATTAATATAATAATTATATCCTTTAATTTAGGTTTAAGAGGTAGGAGTTATAAATTATTTATAAAACCTTATCTAAACTTATAATATTCCTCTAGAGTTAATAAGAGTATTAAAGAAGCTTTAGGAATTATTATTATATTAAGTTTAAATATAGGGTTTAAGATATCTAGCTTATTTATAGCTTTAGCTCTTAGGGTCTTATAGCCTCCTCTCTCTTTATCCTCTTTAAAAAGGGGCGTTAGGTCTAGAGTCTAGCCTTATTTAGTCTCTATCTTAATATATTAATTATAATAAGGGAGGTTAAGGTAATACTACTACCTAATAATATTAATAAATAGTTATAAGTTAGTTATTTATACTTATAGGACTTTACTTTAAATATATTAAGTAGTCTTATATACTTCTCTATATAGTAATAATTCTTAAATATATCTATAGTAGTTTACTAAACGTTATTTAGAGTTCCTATAAGTAGTAGCTATAATACTCGCTTTTATAGCTAACCTAAGAAAGGTATACTTAGTTTAAATAAGTTATATATAGAACTTATTAAGGTATTACTTAAGTATTTTTATAAAGTTTATAATAATAAAATAGTTAATAAGTTTTAAAAGGTTAGACTTAAGACCTTTTTTAACCTTATAATTAAAAAGTAGCTTATAGGGTATTATTATTAGGGAGGTTTATTATCTCTTTAGGATATTCCTTAGTTAAGGAAATCTTTAAGGTTTAATATCTCTTAGGTATATCTCTTAGTTAAGAGAAATAATAAAGAGTTAATATCTCTTATTAATATTTCCTTATTAAGGGAAAGGGGGAGCTTAGTAGCTTTTAATAATATATAATACCTATAGGTATTAACTATTGAGATATTACTTTATATAAACTTAATAGGGTTAGCTATATATATAGTTAAATACCTTCCTTAATTATAAGTGATATCCTTAGTTATAAGGGGATATAGCTAACTATTAAGGTCGTGCTACTAATTAATATAGTTTATATAATAGGTGAAGAATATAGGTAAAGAATCTCTAAGTTTAGAAGGTTTTCACCTTAAAGGCGATAAGCCCTTTTATAAGAGTTAACGCGTGCAGGTACGCTTACCGCGTTAAGCGCGTTAAGCGCCCTTAGGCGGGATGACCGCGCTAAGCGCGTTTAGTATCAAGGACGCTACTATCAATTTATACTACTAGAAGATATAGTAGATATAGTAACTCTATTAACTAACTAAGAGGAATCTTATATTTAGAGAGAGGCTAAGTCTTTAGGTATTATAGATCTATCTAACTAGGTAGCGTTAGTTCTAAGAGTCATATATAATAAATCTCTAAAGCTAGATAAGAGAGTATTGAAGATTAATATAATAGTATCTTAAGCTAGCTTATTTAATTCTTAGAAGAGATAGATAGAAATAATATTATAACGCTTCGCTAGCTACGTCTAATAAGTTATTAAGGTAACTAAACTTACTAAAGGGAAGGCTATATAATAAGCTAGAGTTATAAGAATTCCTAAATCTAATTCGTAAGAACGCGTTAGGATTAAAGATATTATAAATAGTAAGATAGAGGGCCCTAATCTTATTAAAAAATAGAAATTACCCTAACGAACTAGGCTAACTATTGTAATAACCTGCGAGGGAAGGCCCCCTATCAATATTTAATAATTAGCTACTAATATTGAATGTAGGATTTCGCTAGTTAACTTAATATAACTTAGTCCTAAGTTTTTAAAGATATTACGATCTCTATCCTAGTAGGTAGTAATATATAAGCCTAATTATATAAAGGGAAAAGAGAAGGTTATTACTAATTCTAATATAGCTATTATAATAATAACTAAGAAATCTAGTATTATAAAGATAACTAACGACTTATAGATAAATATTTAACTATTCTTAAAAAACTACGAAGTAACCCGCCCGTTCTAGCTATAATATATACTATTGATACCTATTACGTATCGCTATTTGCTAATAAGAGCTATTCGGATAGGATAAGATAGACTTAGCTGCGCAGCTTTCGAAAAAGCCCCCTTAGCGCACCGGCCTATTGCAGGAAGACTATAGAGTAGAGCATAGAGGAGAGGAGCGTAGCAGACTTTATTATGATTTATACTTATTACTAGGATATAGACCTTAATAATCCTATACCTCGTTTTCTAGTATTTCCTTAGCAAATCTACGCCCGATTTAGATTATCTCTTTTAATTAGATCTACAAATTATTTTATATATCCTTTAAGCTTACTTTTAATATTCTTATCTATTTATAAGTAGAGCTATATTATTTATTATCTTTCTAGTTCCTATCAGCTCTAGCCCTTTCTAATAATACCTAGAGGCGGATTCTTTTGCTCTTTTTAATAGCTTTTATAAGCTTCTTAGAGAGTTAGGTGCCTTCGCTACGTCTATATATCCCTGCTATTAATATATATATATATATATATTTAATCTACTTTAAATATAATAATAGCTTAGAAAATCTATAAATAACGAATAATAATAATATAAATAATAATAAAACGTAGTTTAAAAGAGAAGAAGATATTTATAGACTTACCTGAGTTCTAAGGGAATAGTAATAGCTATACCTTCTTATAGAATTAAGGTAGGAATAATACAGATCCTAAAATCCTCCCTTTCTCTCTTTTTATACTATTAGTAGGTTCTAGCGAGTATATTCCTTTCCTTACCCCCTTATATATTATTATAACTACTATTATTTAACTAGCAAGTTATAGCTAAGGTAGCTAAGATAGCTATATATAATACTAATATAGAGATTAGTAGTCTTACTAAGCTAATAAGTATAGCGAGATTAACTAGATTAGTAACTAGAGACTAACGAACTCCTTATTATTATAGCCCTAAGTACTAAGAGCAACATACTAACCTTTAAGAGATATTAATATAATAAAGCTATAGATTCTTCTAAGATAAGAGCGTTATTAAAAAAGCCCTTCTATATTAAGTAATAAGACTTAAAGTAGATCTATAAGAGCTTAGAGTTATAAGATCGAGGTCGCTAGACCTTTCCTATATTTATTTAGTTATTTAGTTTATATTATTTCCCTCTTTATTTTATTTAAAAAAAGTTATAACTACTTATTTTATCTTTTTATTTAAGAGATATTATAATAATAACTTTACTTTATTAACTAGAAGACTCTATTACTTTAACTATAGAATATTAACTTTAATATTAATAGACCTATAAGTATTATATCTTCTTCTTGCTTAGCTAACTTAGATATTAAATCCCCTTCTAATAAGGGGAAATAGCTTAGAAGGAGATTTATAAGAGCTTTATCTAGCAATATATAACCTCGTGCTATAAGATAGCTAGCCTCTAATAATAGTATAGATAAGTCTACAAATCCTACCTTAGGGATAGGAATAACGCCCTTAAGTATTCTATATTCCCCTAAAGGAAGTTATACTAATTAGGATATCGTAGCCCTTATTAATCCCCTTATAAGACGCCTTATTATTATAATAAAAACTCCCTATTTAACTAGAGCGCCTAAGTTTAGTAGTACTAATATCTTAGACTTTATTACTAACTAGAAGAGCCTTTTAAAACTTTACTATAAGACTAATAATAATATAAAAAACGATATTTATATATATAGCTCTAGTAATTATTAAGATATAGTAAAATCTTATATTAGTAAAGCTAAGGCTTAGAAGGAAGCTAAGGAGATACTTCTATACTAGTTTAAATTTATAGACCTAAAGTCTTATTAGGACCCTAATAAGGACCTTTAGAACCTAGTTATAGGATCTTATATCGAGGATAATAACCCTTCCTAGGTTATAGCGTTAAGTACTACTATTTAATAGCTTTAATAGAGAGCTATTTAATATAGAGACCTAGAACCTACTAACGCTAAGCTTATTTATGTTACTTATTACTACTTTAGAAAGAGCTATAAGAGCTATAGCCTAAGGTCTTAGCTATTAGCTTATAGAGGTTATTTTAAAGTAATAAGTTATAGTAGAAAACGCTCTAATTAAATAGTCTACTACCTGCTAGGAAATTTAGTAGTTATTTAGCTTTATTAAGCCTAAACTAATAATAACGCTTTAAGTCTCTATAAAGGTAATTCTAATAAGGTAGAGGGCTAAAGCTAAGGAACCCTCTATAGCCTAGACTACTAGCTAAATTATTAACTCTCTTATAGAGAACTTTAGGACCTTGAATATTAAAAGGGCTAATTATAAGATAGATATCTTAATACTTATTAAGAGAGTTACTAGCTACGTAGATAATACTTTTAATCTAAATACTATAGAAGCTACTAAAACTTATAGATAATAATCTTAGGATTATTTATAAACTTAATAATAATAATAATAATACTTTTACTTATAAGCTAGATATAGAGATTACTAAGGAGGATATTAGTAATACTAGGGATTTAAAAGAGATAGAGTAAGAGGAGGCTTTAGAGGCTTCTAGTAAGATAAATTACTATAGTATATACCTTTCTAGGCTATAGGGGCCTACTAGTTTTATAGCGCTATTAACTATATCGTTATTAGCTATATTAAGTATCTTAAGGCTAGCTAGAATAGGGGTTGCTACTATATATTACCCTACTACTTTAATAGCACCCTAGATATAAGTACTAAGGTTAAGACGGGTATTATTAATAAAAGCTATAACTATAAATTAACGAATAGCTAGACGATTCTAAAGTATATCCTAATTCACGAGAATACCTTTATATACTATATAGTTACTATAAGTAAGTTAGTAGTAAGGTAGTAGCTAAAGCTTCTAGAGGAGGTTATAAGAGTTATTAATTATAATAAGATACGCCCTAAACTATCTATTAGCTTTATAAATTTATTAAGGGATAAAATATAGTTATATAACTTTATAAACGCGACGTTCTTTAGCTTTAAGCTAAAGAACTAGTATATTAACCTAGTAGAAGATATTACTATTATAAAAAAAATAGAAAGGTAGAGGTTATTATATAGAACCTTATAATACTTATTATTACTAGTTTTCTTAGATAGTAGACCTACTTATAATTTAAGACCCTTCTATTAAAATTACTTAGAGAGTTATAGAGCTATTAGATAATAAGGAAGGAGCTAAGGATATTATACTACTAGACGCCCCTAAGGAATAAGTTAAGTAGTAAAAATAAGATAAATAAGATAAGCCTTGGATTTAATATAGTAATTTATAGACTAGCTATACTCTTATTCTTAAGCTATATAATAAGAGAGTAAATATGAAGGTAGCTATCCCTAAAGCCTTCCTTTATTAGAACTAGCCTAATTAGAATAGAATAGTCTATAACGCTACTAAAGCTATTGAGTTCGGAATTACGCCGCAGCCCCTTCCTAAAAAGACTACAACGAATTCACCCAGTTCGCAAGCACAATTCGGGAACCACTATGCAGGCATTTTGACCTATGCCCTCTATACTAAAGCTATAATACATAAGTATAAGGATAGATATAACTTAAAAGTATAAGAGGTCTTTATTCCTACTAATATAACGCTTCTAGATTAATTTAATAGGATAGGAGTTAATAATAGGGAACGATAGGAATAAATAGATTAATAGAATAATAATAAGAACTATTCTAAAGGCTAAGTAACTTTAGTGTCTATCTCTATAGACTTACCTAAGTATTTATAGACTAAGGTAATTTAATTTAACTACTATACGATTAATCCTATTTTTAAAATAGGTATTATAATAGAAGATTGAGATTCTATATTACTTCTACTACTAAGACGTATTACTATCTTAGACTTCTTTATAACCTATTAGTAGATTACTATTACTCTTCGTAGCCTTATAAATATACTAATTAGAGGGATTATAAATAGTAGCTCCGCTATTAACCTTATTAATAAGAGTTATATTAAGCGCCTAGGCTTATAGAGCGATATAGTTAAGATAAATATAGGGATCCGTAGGATTACTAATAGAGGGTAGAGGACCTAATTCATAAGCATAATTATAAATAATATTTATATTAATAGTAATTAGATTTAAGATATTAGCTTTTTTATTTTCTCTAAAAATAGTTATAATAAGGACCTAGTACTAGGAGCTCCCTTTATTTTAAAAACTTAAATAATATTAGATTATATATAAAACTAGATTATTAGAGTCCTTTAGTCTAGGAATATTAAAATTAATATCTTATTATTATTCTATATAAGAGACTTAACTACTCGCTTCTTAGAAATTATTACTAAGATAGACTACTTTATTTCTTCTTAGTATTCATATACCCTCTTATCTCCTATAGAGGAGGGGAAGTATAGGCTACTACTAATAGACTTAATATAATAATAATATTAGACTTTATAAGAGATAATTAATAAGTTAATAATACTAAGGATAAGGAAGAGCTAGATATAACGCTAGGGAGTATAAGGGTATACTAGGATATTAAAGCGATTTAATAAGCTTTTAAAAGCTCTTATAACCTACTAGATAAGGTTAAGTAATAATTAGAGCTAGATAAGGAAGTTATTACTATTTTTAAAGAGTTTAGATTAATTTTTAACGAAATCCTAGAGACTATAATCTATAATAAAGTTACCCCTAAACTTAATAAGATCTAAAAAGTAATTATAAGTATAGGGTATATAGTAGGATATAATAGCTATAGTATTAACTATTAATACTATATTCGCAGACCTAAGAAAAGAATATTAAAGAAGAAAGTACCTAGGAGGATATATAAGTGAGTATATTAGAAAGGTATTAAAGTTATTATAGCTATAGATACTACTTTCTCCTATAATAATTATAAACCTATACTAATAATACCTATATTACTAAGAGAAGATATTAATATAATATATAAGACAAAGGATAAGAAGATTTAACCTATTAATAACACTATATTAGATAGCTTAACCCTAGATAGAGACCTAGAGTAGAAGTTAAAGGTATAAGTAAAGGCTAAGGAGAACATAATACTAGATCCTAGCGCCCTATTTATAGGCCTAGTTATACTAAAGTTTTTAATTATTAAATAAGGAATAAGGCTTATAAGAGCTTAATAAGAAGCTATCCCAAAGACTATTAACTACCTATAAGCTAAAGAAAAGAAGCTCCTTTTAGCTATCTTATTATAAGAGAGAAGGCTTTAGCCTAGGAATTTAAATATTATAGTTCTAAGTACCTTTTTATTATATCTCTATAGATAATTTAACTAATACTATATATAGCGTAGTAAGTAAAAGGAATCCTAATATTAAGAGAACTAGAGTAGGATATTATTATATCTCTATAGATAATTTAACTAATACTATATATAGCGTAGTAAGTAAAAGGAATCCTAATATTAAGAGAACTAGAGTAGGATATTATTATAATTCTTAAGGATAGACTAAAGAAGGGAATCCTTAAGTAAAGTTTTATAGCTTATTATAATCTATTCTTCCTTATATAAAAGAAAGATAGTAAGATAAGGCTTATTAACTTAATAACTAAGATAAACATAATTATAATATAAGATATAGCACTACCCCCTTTAGCGGACGATCTTTTAGAAGACTTCGCTATATATTAACTATTATAACTACTAGACTTCTTCTTAGGATATAACTAAGTCCCCTTAGACCCTATAAGCAGAGACTTAATAACATCTATATTACCTATTAGACTATTATAGATATATATATTACCTTAAGGAGTAATAAACTTAGTCACTTAGCTTATATAGGTTATAATTAGAATCCTATATAACTTTATCCCTAGCTATTATAAAGCCTTCCTTAATATTATCGCTATTAAAGGACTAGCTTTATAATATAATAAAGGAGAGATTAGGTCTTATCTAGGGATTTATAAATTTACTTATTAATATTTATAAAATATTAATAAGGTCCTAGTTAATTTAGAGCTAGTAGAGTATATAATAGTAGTAGTTAAGTTATAGTAGGCCTAGGAAGTAGTAATAATTATTAGCTATATTTATAATACTAATAAGCGTTATCTAGAGGAAGCGAAGATAGTTAAGATCTATAAATAAGCTACTTATACTAATTTAATAGAGTTAAGGGCCTTCCTTAAGATTATAATATTCTATAGATCCTAGGTAAAAGACTACTCTACTATTATAAAGCTACTTATTAACTTACTTAAGAAAGATACCTTATTTAGCTAGGAGGAGAAGTAGTAAATAGCTATAAGTACCTTAAAGATAATACTTATAAGAGCTCTAATCCTTATTACTATAGACTATAGCCCTAAAAGAGGAAATATATACCTTATAGTTAATACTAATAATATAGGATAGGATAGAATCCTAGGATAATTTATTAATAACTAGCGCGTAGTCTCCTGCTTTAGGAGTAATACTTAGTTAGAATTAGAGCTATTATATAACGCTAGGAGGAAGGAATTATATAGTATTCTAAAGGCTTTAAAGAGGGTATAGAACTATTTATATAAGTAATACTTTATCCTAGAGATAGACGCTTAGATACTAGTTATATAACTTAATAAAGTAGCTATAAACCTCCTAGGAGCCCTTATTATTCGCTAGATTATATGGATTTAAATATATAACTTTAAAGTATAATATATCTATAATACTTAGAATATAATAGTAGATAGCTTATTATAAAAACCCTAGGGACCTTCAAATATTATTAATAAAGAAGCTACGGGGGAGATTAACTTCTAGATCTATTTATAGATCTTCTTTATAGATATAGAAGCTAGTTCCTTTATTAATTAAGCTTAATACTATAGTAATAAGTAATATATAGAGGAGGTCTTAGTAAGAAAATATAGAGGTTATTAGTAATATAATAAGTATCCTAGATATACTTCTTAATAATTTATAAACCTATTTAGTATATTCTTAATAAATTACTTACTATTGAATAATATAGAGATACTCTCTAGGAATTTAACTAGTAATAAATTATAATTTTAAGACTAGAGTATTGAACTATTATACTTAGAACTACTTACCCTTTATTAAACTAGTAAATTAAAAGCTAATATTATAATACGTTACTAATAATCCTAAGTAGTAGAAGAAGCCAATTATAAAGGCTTATAAAGAGAGTAGTTAGCCTCTAGCTACTGCATAGTGATTTTACCTACTTAAGTACAACAGACCTTCTAACTCCGCGCCTCCTAATAATATATAGCCTTTGGTTACGTGATCGTAACTCTCCTAACTATAGCCGTACTTATACGTGCCTATTATACTAAATAGCCTCACGATCTTTAACTTTATATTAATAATAATATAGTTTTTAATTATTTAATAGACTATAAAACTATTAACCTTTTCTCTCGCGCACTACCTGCGCTGCTAATACCGCCTCTATTACTGCTTCGTCTACTAGAAGTTATTACTATCTTTATAGCTATACCGTCGTTAGTAACGCTCTCTATATATTAAAGCAGTTAGCGCAAGCCGTACTCACCGACGTTTAAGCCCTAATAGGCCTAGGCTGCCTAGGCTACCTCTACCTTAGTAATATAGAGGACCTGCTCGAAGAAGGGCTACTCTATAGGGTATATAATAACCTACTAAACTTCTACTACTAAGTTTACT
>JAVHLU010003451.1:0-11222 GCA_036785755.1 Colletotrichum ledebouriae
CTTATTACTTAATATAGAAGGGTCTTCCTAATAACGCTCTTATTTTAGAAGAATTTATAGCTTCTCTATATTAGTATCTCTCTAAAGTTAGCACGTCGCTCTTAGCACTTAGGGCTATAATAATAAGCGGTTTATTAATCTCTAGTTACTAATCTAGTTAATCTCGCTATACTTATTAGCTTAGTAAGACTACTAATCTCTATTTTAGTATTATATATAGCTATCTTAGCTATATCCGCCACAACTCGCTAGTTAAATAATAGTAGTTTAGATAATATATAAGGGGGTAAGGAAAGGGATATACTCGCTAGAACCTGCTAATAGTATATAAAAAAAAGAAAGAGAAAGGGAGGACTTTAGGGTCTACGTTATTCCTACCTTAATTCTATAAGAAAGCATAGCTATTACTTTTCCCTTAGAACTAAGGTAGGTCTATAAATATCTTCCTCTCTTTAAACTGCGTTTTTTATCGTTATTTATATTATTATTATTCGTTACTCGTAAATTTCTTAAGTTATTATTATATTTAAAGTAGATTAATTATATATATATATATATTAATAGCAGGGACGTATAGACGTAGTAAAGGTACCTAACTCTCTAAGAAGCCTATAAAAGCTATTAAAAAGAGCAAAAGAATCCGCCTCTAGGTACTATTAGAAAAAGCTAGAACTAATAGGAACTAGAAAGATAATAAATAATATAGCTCTACCTATAAATAGGTAAGAATATTAAGAGTAGGCTTAAAAGATATATAGAATATTTCACAGACCTAATTAAAAGAGATCGCCTCCCTTAGGCGCTAATTTACTAAGAGATTACTAAAAAATGAGGTATAGGGTTATTAAGGTACTAATAGTAATAATAATACTATCCTCCCCTCTACTACGCTCCTCTCCTCTACGCTCTACTCTATAGTCTCCTTATAATAGGTCCGTGCGCTAAGGGAGTTTTCTAAAAGTTGCGCAGCTAAGTCTATCCTATCCTATCCTATTACGCATATCCTAGTAGGATTTGCTATAATACTATTTAAGACGTTAAGGTATATTTCTAGGTAAAGTCGCGCCTAGAGACTTATAAGAAGCCTCTTATTACGATTTACGCCTTATGCTTTATAAGTATACTATAGGCTTTCTTTTATTTCTATACCTATTTAGCTAATAAGCAGACGCCTTTTAGAGCCTCCTCCTTATTAATAAATTATAAAACTCCTTTCTTAACTAAGGCGTATATCTTATTAAACGCTACCTCTACTTATAACTTCTAGTTATTTACAGGTCTATTCTATACTTCTATAATAGTTATTAAGTCTAGGTAAGGCTATAGAGATACTTCAGGTTCGCCTCTAAGGTAGTCTTATATAAAAGCTATAGTATAAGCGTATATTACGCGGTTTTCCTCTAGAGAGTTAGTCTTTCTAATTTATAGATATACTCGCTATATTTACTCTATAATACTATATATATAGCGCTATAGCCACGGGCCCTAACTCAGTAGTAATATCCGCTAGCGCTCCGCTGGCTCTATTATAGGTTTATAAAAAACGACGTTAGAGCGGATAATAATCCTATCCCGCTCTAGTATTTATATCTTATATACTTAGTCTCTATAATAACTAATAAGGATACCCTTCTTAGCCCGTATATCAATCTTCTCGCTCTTTACTTATACTTCTAGATTAATAGAAGCGAAATACGTACTTCTAATAACCCTTAGCTAACTTATATTAGGTATATAGTCTCCTCCTAGGGTTAATAACTCGTGATAGAGCGCCTAAATAGGCGTCTTACTAGGTACTACTATAGTAAAGGAGTAGTTAATAATATAGATTACTACTATAAGTAGAAATAGCTATAGTTCCGCTAGGACCTCGAGATTAACGCTTAAAGCGCGCGCTTTATCTAGTATAATCCGGATTACGCGCTCTATAATACTATTCTATTTATATAACTAATAATAAAAGCTTTACCCTTATCCTATCGTCCTATAAAATAGCTTTGAGATAGGTTATTATAAACTCCCTCATATTATCTAAATAGATAACCTTTACTATTATACTAAAGGCGTTCTTCTATCCTTAGAGGTATATTTATAATTAGTACGCTAGCCTATCCTTTACTTTTAGAAAGATAATCGCTTAGAAGCGCTTATTATTATTTATAACTAGTAAAAGGTATTTAAAGTATTTTACTAGCTTTACCTCTCTAATATCTATATAAAGAACGTCTCTTACTCTCTCTATATAGCGCCTAGGCGTATATAGAGAGTATTATAAGCTCTTTAAGAGATTACACGTTTTATATAGCTATAGGACGGCCTCTAGCCACTATATAGTGATTTTACCTGCTCAAGTGCAATAGACCTTCTAACTCCGCGCCTCCTAATAATACATAGCCTTGAGTCACGTGATTATAACTTTCCTAACTATAGCTATACTTATACGTATCCGTTAATAGCCTCACGATCTTGAACTTTATATTAATAATAACGTGGTTTTTAATTATTTAAACTACGAAACTATTAACTTTTCCTCTTACGTACTACCTGCGCTACTATTAAATACCGCTTCTATTACTACTTCGTCTGCTAGAAGTTGTTACTATCTTTACTATACTATTATTAGTAACGCTCTCTCTATTAGTCGGCGTAAGCCGTACTTACTAACTCCTAATAGGCCTAGGCCGCCTAGGCTACCTCTACCTTAGTAATACAGAGGACCTGCTCGGAGAAGGGCTACTCTATAGGGTATATAATAACCTGCTAAACTTCTGCTACTAAGTTTACTTACTTAGCTCTAATGCTATTACGCCTTATAGAGTCCCCTATAGGGGTATTAAAGTAAGCCCTCTTAAGGGTTATATTAATAATATGCTCTCTATATATAGCGGAGTAGTTAATAAAGGAGCGGGTTTTATTAATTATATTAAGGCTAAACTCTCTAGTAACCCCCTCTATATTATTTATACTAAAGGGCATACCTCGCTCGGGCTTAGTATATTTATATATAGGGTCTAGTGCTAATATAGTTAAGGATTTATTATAGGTTAGATAAGGATAAGGATAAGGGAGAGGTATAAGGCCTTACTCGTAGCAGAGCTTCTTATGCTTCTAGCTATAAGAACCTCTTAGTAAAGACCTCTCTAGTTAAGGAGTTACCTCTTATATAGTAGCGTTTACTTTTAGTACCTTGCTAGAAGGTCGACCTTTTAGGTTAAGGAGTTATCTTATATAGTAGCTTTTACCTTACTAGAAGGTTTAGTAAGGGCGTTTCTAGGCTATAAGAGCCTTAGTAGCCTATTTAGCTCTAATATAATTACCCCCGGTGCGGCGCGCGTCTAACTTCATAATATTTAGAGGGTTTACTTATAAGTAGTAGGAACGTATATGGTTCCTATATTATTTTCCTTAACTAATAGAGGGTATAGGTTAAAATACCTATATAGTGTTTCCCGAATTATGCCTGCGAACTAGGTGAATTTGTTATAGTCTTTTTGCGAAGGGGCTGCGGCGTAATTCCGAGCTCAATATAGCTATAGGACTACTAACTCTAGGGTAATTATATATCCCTTTACTATCTTAATAGTCTTCTTTATCTCTCTAAAGCCTAGGTAACCTAGCTTATAATACTAGAGCTTAGATTTAGTCCTCTACCGCGTAGTATATATAGCCTATACGCTCGAATCTTACTTATAGGTAATATTAAGGTTAAAACCTCGTTACTAAATATTAAGCGTTATAAACGCCTACTTATTAGTACCTACTAGTTAGTTCCTATTAAAGTAACCTCTACTAAGCTATAGTCTTTCGCTACTGAATATATTAATTAGAAAGGTTAGCGCGTATAAGACGTCTTATAGCTATATTAATTCTTTGTTATTAAAGCATAGAGTAACTATACCTATATACTTAGGATAGATATTACCTCCTCCTATATAAATCGCATATAGAGTTATTAATAGCGCGTATTTATTATTATTATACTACGATATATTATTAATTATATATATATTCGCACCTATATCCTATAGCTAAGCGCTATTATTACGCTTAACTATCCTTAGACAAGTCTCCTTATATATAGTCTCTATAGACTCCCCTACTTATGCTAGGTATACTACGAGGTTAATCTAAGCTACTTAAAAGTTATTAGAGTCTATAAAAGCATAGTAAACCTATTCTAGTACTTTCTAGCCCTCTTTTATAAACTCCTTCTTAAGCGCGTTCATCTTATTCTCGCTATTTAGTAATATTAATAATTCCTTATCCTTAGGATTATAATTAGGATATCTAAGCTATATAGTATTAGCGCGCTTATAATTATAATAGCTATAGCTTTATTAGTCCTTCTTGAGCTCTATCCTCTTATTCCCCTTAGACGTCTTATTTACTACTTAGGTTATAAGTATAGCCTTTATTTTACTAGTTACGCGAGCTTTATCCTACAGATCTACTACGAGCGCCTTAAATAATCTAATAGTACTTTCGTAGTGCTTTGATTATTAGTATATAGCTTAGTCGTAGTACTAATCCTCTACTCCTCGAATAAACGCTTAAATAGCGTCTTTAGTAGAGATAGCACTACCTATTTATTAATATCTATATTATAATTTATTAAACTTCGATATATACGCTATTATATCGCGCTTTATAAGCTTTAGCGTATATATCTAGTCTTATAATTAGCCTCGTAGTATAATACTGGTACTAGTATATATCTATAAAAGAGTCTCCTATATCCTAGAGCTACTTTAAATATATGCTATAAGCAATAGTAGTCCTTTTGCGAGGTTATTATTTATATTAGCTGCTATATAGAGATCCTCTATATAAGTTAAGTTATCCCTAAGAGTAACCCTACGTACTATAAGCGCTATTTATACTTATATTAATTATATAATCTAATTTGTAGATCCCTTTAAATAATAATCCTTTAGGAACTTTATCTAGAAGTCCTTAAAGCGGTTTATACCTAGCTTAGGTATACTAGTAAACGCCCTAATAAATAGTAGGGTGTTTATTATTATAACGTCTAACTAGCTTAGCGCTTCTTGCGCTCTAAAGTATAAATAAGCTAGGCTTACTAGGGTACTTATTAGTAGTAGTACTATTAGAGACAAAGTATCTCCACTATTATTACTAACCTTAAGTAGCGCTAGGGTCATCCTGCGCACCTCTTATAACTACGCCTAAAGAGTCTTATACTCCTTAAGTTTCTTCTATTAAGCTAATTATAGCTCTATAATCTTATACTAAAGATCTATAATAGCTTTATCTTAAAGCCTTATTACCTCTATATCCCGTAGCGTAGTTATTATAACTATAAGTAACTCCATAGGGTTCTTAGAAACGTATTAAATTCTATATAGCGCTCGTATTGCGTTAGATTATTATATACTAGTGGTTTCGCTATTCTAATAACTACTATAATAAGCAATTTAGATTTATAAAGTCGTATTAGTCGTCCTACTATATAATAATAAGGATCCTATACATAGTTAGGGGTTGAAAACTAGGGTTAAACGAGCGTATCGATTATAATTATATAAGCGAAGCTATCCTTATACTTAACCTCTCGTATGGTGGCGTTCACCTTGCTGGAAGGTCGACCTTTTGGGTTGAGGAGTTATCTCGTATAGTGGCTTTCGCAGCACCTTGCTAGAAGGTTTAGCGAGGGCGTTGCCACGAGAGCCTTAGTAGCCCGTTCGGCTCTAATATAATTAGCCCTAGTACGGCGCGCGTCCGACTTTGTAATATTTAGAGGGTTTACTTGCGAGTAGTAGGAATATATAGGGTTCCTATATTATTTTCCTTAACTAGTAGAGGGTATAGGTTAAAATACCTATATAGTATTTCCCGAATTATGCCTACGAACTAGGTGAATTTGTTATAGTCTTTTTGCGAAGGGGCTGCGGCGTAATTCCGAGCTTAATACTTATAAAAAGCGCTTTATGGATTATATTACTCGCTATTACTATAGTAGAAGTACTTAGAGGCTAGCCTTACTAAACTTAACTTTAAATAAGTAATAAGTAAGAATTATTCTTAGTAGCATAAGTAAGTAATATTCTTTTTCTATATAGATAACTATATAGTAATATTCCCTTAGGAGTATATTAATAGTATAAAGGAGGCTATAAATACCCTCTAGAAGCGCTATTACCTTAAAAGAGGTTAGAACTTATAATAGTTCCTTAGGATTGAAGTGCTCTGTAATAGGGCTATATATAAACTATACCTATCGTAGTCTATATAAATAGATAGAGCGTAAAGGCTCCTTATCTAATATACTATAAGCCTTAATGTTAGTAAGCGCGCGTATATACTTATAATAAAAGACGAACTAGAACTATATAAAGGGGAAGTAGCCCTATAAGGGATTAATTACTACTAATACTATGTTAGAATAGTCCTATACATAGTAGTAATAATATAGCTTAATATAATATTTATTATAAGTTACCTTACTAGGTTTAATAATAACCTAGGCCCTATATAGTATTATACTAAAAATTAAGTCCTCTAATACCTTTACTAAATATAATAGCTCTATCTTAGGTATAGCGCTAAGCCTAGTAGGAGGGATAATATACTTAAATTCGCTTTAGATATAAGCTTTATAAATAATATCATTAACTAAAAGCGCTTTTTAGCCCTTATAATAAAGCTATTTAGAGATAGAGTTACTTAGAAGGTAAATAAATAAATAATAGTTATAATATTAATAACTAAAGTAGAGCTCCTCGCACTATCCTAAGTAGCGCGCAAAGCCCTCTTCATAAGTTAGTTAATAACTATTGTATAAGTCTAACTCCTAAGTAAAGCTACTCCTAAAGCTACTTTTACGATACTTAATATAATATTAATAACAATTTATATCTGATATAATAATTAGTGAACCATCCGCCTAGTTAATATAGAGCTTATTTAGCTATAGACGAGGCTATAATATATTAATATCTATAACTACTAGCTATAGTACGAGATCGCAAAAGGGTATATATTAGTTAAATATATACTATTAGTAGAATTTATAATAAATAGACTTATTAAGTTTGGAATTACGCCGCAGCCCCTTTGTAAAAAGACTATAATAATTTCACCTAGTTTATAAGTATAATTCGGGAAATACTATATAGGGATTTTAACCTATACCCTCTACTAGTTAAGGAAAATAATATAGGAACCCTATATATTCTTATTACTTATAATCAAACCCTCTAAATATAATAAAGTTAGACGCGCGCTATACTAGGGCTAATTATATTAGAGCTAAATAGGCTACTAAGGCTCTTATAGCAACGTCCTTGCTAAACCTTCTGATAAGGTATTATAAAAGCTACTATATAAGATAACTACTTAACCTAAAAGGTCAACCTTCTAGCAAGGTACTACGAATATTACTATATAAGAGATAACTCCTTAACTAAAGAGGTATTTCTTAAGAGGTTCTTATACCTAGAAGTATAAGAAGCTCTACTACTACGAGCAGGGCCTTATGTCTCTCCCTCTTCCTTATCTAACCCACGATAAATCCTTGAAGATGCTAGCACTAGACCCCGTATATTAAAACGCCGAGCCCGTGCGAGGCACGCCCTTTAACGCTAACAAGGCGCGAGAGCTCGCTATAAATAGACTTATAAAAGCGCTTATATTACTATAATTCAAGGCGTTCTATAGTTAGCTATAAATAAGTAACTAATATATATAACTAGAAGCAACTTATATATAAGACCTAGAGGAAGAAGATAACATAAAGTATAAGAAAGTAATAGAAACCTATATATAGGATAAGATAAACCGTGATAGAGTTCAGGAATAGCCTTATAGAAGCTAGTAATAGAAAGGGCTAGAACTAGTAGGAACTATAAAAGACAACAAATAACATAGCTCTACCTATAATTAGGTACGAATATTAAAGGTAGGCTTAAAAGATATATAGAATAATTCGCAGATCTAATTAAAACAGATTATTTAAATCGGGCGCGGATTCGCTAAGAAAATACTAAAAAACGAGGAATAGGATTATTAAGGTACTAATTATAATAATATATATATAATACTAAAGTCTGCTATAGTCCTCTCCTCTATGCTCTACTCTATAGTCTTTCTATAATAAGTCCGTGCGCTAAGGGAGTTTTTTAAAAGCTATATAGCTAAGTCTATCTTATCCTATTCTAATTATCCCCTCGAGACTTTTTATAATATTATAAAAGAGAGTTTTAAAATATAAATAAACCTACTTTATAGAAATAGTAAATAAACTCTATTTATAGATCTATTCTATTAATAATATCTTCTAAGCAGGCGATCTTATTATTAAAAACGTCCCTTAGGTTTAACTATCTTCTACTATAGGTTATATCTTAATCAATAATATTACTACCTCTTCCTCTTTATTATACTCCTTATCCTACTCTAATCCTTAGTATAGCTAAAACTACCCGCTTTATTATACTAGGCATAAGAAGTTATAATAATATACTCCCTTAGGTGTGTTCTACTCGATTTAATCCTACTAGTTAACTCTCTACTAGACGTAGTCTATATAGCTATAGTTATACTTATTTAAAGGATTAGGTCTTTTAGGATATAATAGTATATCTATAAGTATAGTTCTTAGGCGTAGCTTTATAGTTATACTATAACTTAGCGTTTATAAGACTTATAACTAAAGCTAGTACCTAAGGTATTTAAGCTTATTATCTAGTATTTTAAATAAAGCAGACCTAGATAATACTAATAATCTATAAATAAGTTAAGGAATATTTACTATAGGAGATAGTATAAGATTATTATTATTTCTAAAGTCTCTTATATTACTATCTATGAGTAAAGGAGTAGGAGGGTATAAAAAAAGGAAAGGTGCTTTATTAAAGTTTTCTTAGCTTAATAGGGTATCTTATAGAGCTATGCTACTATTAATAATTAAGTTCTAGAACTCTAGAGTAATTATAGATATATATTAGTTAACTAAGGGGACTTTAGAGTTAGAGAATAATACGCTATTGCTTAAGGTTATACTATAAAGATATACAGATAGTAATCCTTCTTAAATTAGAGCTCCAGCCTATTTGATATACTAGAGGCTATATATAATCATATCCCTCTACTAAACTAAATTAACTATATAGGTATTAATTAATAGGAGCTTTCAGAGTTATTAAGGGGCTCCTATCTTATAATACTACGTATTAAGATCCTATATTACCTCGATAAAGCGCTAATTACTATTCTAGTCCTATATAGAGTTATAATAGAGGTAGTAACTAGTTAACTAGTCTATAATAATCGTAGCCTAGTAATAGTTACTATAGTTTAGTAAAAAGAAGGCCCTAGTAGTATCCTAAAGATTTTTTACCTCTACTCTTTTAGGCTCTATAGAAGCCTTATTAGTCTCTTTCCTAGCTTACTATACTAGTTTATAAATTAAGTTATAGATACTACGAGTATAGCCCTTAATTATAAATATAAAAAGGGCTATAACCTCTAAGTTACCTAACTCCTCTTATCTTATTAGCTTCCCTTATATATTATAAATGTCTAATAAATATTTTACTTAAGCTAAAGCTATAATAAATAACCCTCTTCTGTACTAGGCTATTTAGTAATTTATAGATTCTTAGTTCTATTATATATACTATAGGACTACTAGTACGGGCTTATCTTTATTTAGTATAAGGTTCCCTTTAGGTCTCGTAGTATTAAATATAACTAAGGTATTAATAGGGTTAAATATAATATCTCTCGGGGTAGTAGGGGCTAAGTAGGGTAATATAGATAGTTTTATAAACCTAGGGCGGGTAGGATACTCTATAACGTTAGCTAGTTACTATAAGTTATAATCCCTCTTCTACTTCTTATAGTTATTCCTTCTTTTTATATTCGAGATATTTAGTTCTTTTAATAATCCCTCCTCTCTATTTAATTCTATAAAATTAATAGGAACTATTAGACTAGTTTATAAATTAGTATCGTTAGGTACTAACAGGTTAATATCTATCCTATCTACAGAGGAGATCTCTAGGTCTGTAAATTAAGAGGTATACTTAGCTACTTAACGTTTAATATCCTTTTAAGCTACCCTTTTCTTAATATCTTTATCTCTTAATTTAAAGTATTAATTATATAGAAGTCTATCTACTCTTAAATAAACCTAGTATCCTTTAGGAGGTATTTTATTAGTAAAATCTATTAATAAATAGTTAATCTAAGCTTAATACCTTATCTTAAGAGGCTACTTTAGAGGTACTAGACTTCTAATCTATATAAAAAACCTAAGCTAATTAATAAAGTAGAGACTAGAGGCCTATAATAGAGGGTCTATATATTAAGGTTTTACTAGGTATAGCTATCTTATTAAAACTTCCTTAGCCTTATATCTTAGTAAAAAGCTCCTAGCGATATATATTAGAGTCTATAGTTATCTTTTAGCTCCTCTCCTTAACTACTAATTATTATAAAACTAGTTTCTCCTATCTTATAAGTTAATTAGTAGACCTATTATAACTTCTTTAGTAGACTTAGATACTTATAGATAAATAAGGAGTATATTAGGGGACTTAGCTTTAATTTAGGTAATTATAGCATTCTTTATATCTCTATCTTTCAAGTTATCTTCTATACCTCTAACTATCTTATAGCGGAGTAGTTAGCTAGGCTTAATAAGCCTTATAAGGTAATAAGTAACTACTATAATATCCTTAGTATATATTAGAGTTACTAATTTAAGTATACTAATAGTATTAAATATACTAGCTATAACTTACTATAAGTACGAAGGGTAAATTATCTTCTCTATTACTTCTAAGGTCTTATTCTAATGCTTAACGAAGATATACTTTAATATTATATTAAAAGGGTCTATTTAACTAGGGATATTATCCTTCCTAGGCGGAGACCGCGTCCTATATTTAAATAGCTAAGGCTAGTAACTAAGCTTATTAGCAGGTCTAAAGCCTAGGATATCTCTATTATTTTATCCCTATACCTAAAACCTACTTATACTTAGTTTATTAGGTATAAGCTCTATTAAAAGTCTAATTTTAAAGATAAGAAGGTTTAAGGATCTTAACTTCTTAATCTATATATCTAACGCTTTATTATTATAAAAAATAACTTTACTTATTATAATATATTAGGAGAAAAGTTAATAAGGGGAAGGTATAAGTAATTTATAAACTAAAAAGCTAAATAGAAGTAATATTTAAAGGAAAAGAGGAGCT
>JAVHLU010003452.1:0-11207 GCA_036785755.1 Colletotrichum ledebouriae
TAATAAACTAAGTATAAGTAGGTTTTAGGTATAGGGATAAAATAATAGAGATATCCTAGGCTTTAGACCTCCTAATAAGCTTAGTTACTAGCCTTAGCTAATTAAATATAGTATATACCCTCTGCCTGGGATAGATAATATCCCTAGTTAGATAGACCCTTTTAACGTAGTATTAAAATATATCCTTATTAAACGTTAGAATAAGGCCTTAGAAGTAGTAGAGGAGATAATTCGCCCCTTATACTTATAGCGAGTTATAGCTAGTATATTTAATACTATTAGTATACTTAAAATAGTAACTCTAATATATACTAAGAATATTTTAGTAGTTACTTGCTATATTATAAGGCCTACTAAGCCTAGCTAACTGCTCTATTATAAGATAGTTAGAGGTATAAAAGACGATTTTAAAAATAGAGATATAAGGGATATTATAGTTACTTAAATTAAAGCTAAGTCCCCTAATATACTCCTTATTTATTTATAAGCACTTAAGTCTACTAAGGTAGTTATTATAGGTCTACTAATCGACTTATAAGATAGGAGAAACTAGTTTTATAATAATTAGTAGTTAAGGAGAGGAGCTAAAGGATAACTATAAACTCTAATATTTATTACTAGGAGCTTTCTACTAAGATATAAAGCTAAGGAAGTTTTAATAAAATAACTATACCTAGTAGAACTTTAATATATAGACCCCCTACTATAGGCTTTTAGTCTCTACTTTATTAATTAGCTTAGGCCCTTTATATATATTAGAAGCCTAATACCTCTAAAGTAGCCTATTAAGATAAGGTATCGAGCTTAGATTAATTATTTATTAAAGGCTTTTACTAATAAAATACCTCCTAAAAGAAGCTAGACCTAACTAAGGGTAGATAGAATTCTATATAATTAATACTTTAAATTAAGAGAAGAAGATATTAGAAAAAGGATAGCTTAAGAAGATATTAAATATTAAATAGCTAAGTATACCCCTTAATTTATAGACCTAGAGGTTTTCTCTCTAGATAGGATAGATATTAACCTACTAATACCTATAAATACTAATTTATAGACTAGTCTAATAATTCCTACTAATCTAGAAGAGTTAGATAGAGAGGAAGGATTATTAAAGGAACTAAATATCTAGAATATAGAAAGAAGGAATAACTATAAGAAGTAGAAGAGGGATTATAACTTATAGTAACTAGCTAACTTTATAAAATATCTTAACTACCCTAGGTCTATAAAACTATTTATATCGCCCTACTTAGCCCCTACTACCCCGAGAGATATTATATTTAGCCTTACTAATACCTTAGTAGGATTTAATATTATAAGACCTAAAGAGAACCTTATACTAAATAAAGATAAGCCCGTACTAGTAGTCCTATAGTATATATAATAGAACTAAGAATCTATAAATTACTTAATAACCTAGTATAATAGAGGGTTATTTATTATAATTTTAGCTTAGGTAGAATATTTATTAGACTTTTATAATATATAAGGGAAGCTAATAAGAGAAGAGGAGTTAGATAATTTAGAGGTTATAGCCCTTTTTATATTTATAATTAAGGGCTACCCTTATAATATCTATACTCTAATCTATAAGCTAGCCTAGTAACTTAGGAAAGAAATTAATAAGGCTTCTATAGAGCTTAAAAGAGAAGAGGTAAAAAATCTCTAAGATATTACTAGGGCCTTCTTTCTACTAAACTATAGTAATTATTACTAGGCTGCGATTTTTATAGATTAGTTAACTAGCTACTACTTTTATTATAACTCTATATAGGACTAGAATAGTAATTAGCGCTTTATTAAAGCTATATAGGACCTTAATATATAGTATTATAAGATAGGAGCCCCTCTATAACTCTAAAAGCTCCTATTAATTAATACCTATGTAGTTAATTTAGTTTAATAGAGGGATAGATTTATATATAGTCTCTAATATATTAAATAGGCTAGAGCTCTAATTCGAGAAGGATTGCTATCTCTACGTTTTAGTAGTATAACCTTAAGTAATAGCGTATTATTCTCTAACTTTAAAATCCCCTTAATTACTTAATATATATCTATAATTACTATAGAGTTTTATAACTTAACTATTAATAGTAATATAGCTCTATAAGATACCCTATTAAGCTAAGAAGACTTTAAGAAAGTACCTTTCTTCCCTTTATACCCTCTTACTTATTTACTTATAAATAATAATATAATAGACTTTAGAAATAATAATAATATTACGCTATCTCCTATAGTAGATATTCCTTAACTTATTTATAAATTATTAATATTATCTAGGTCTACTTTATCTAAAATACTAGATAATAAGCTTAAATACCTTAGATATTAGCTTTAGTTATAGGTCTTATAGATACTAAGTTATAATATAACTATTAAGCTACGCTTAAGAACTATACTTATAGATATACTATTATATCTTAAGAGGCCTAGTCCTTTAAATAAGTATAACTATAGCTATATAGACTATATCTAGTAGAGGGTTAATTAGTAGGATTAGATTAAGCGGAATATGCCTAAGGGAGCGTATTATTATAACTTCTCACGCCTAGCGCAATAGGGCAGGTAGTTTTAGCTATACTAAGGATTAGAGTAGGATAAGGAGTATAATAAAAAGGAAGAGGTAATAAGGTTATTATTAAGATATAACCTATAGTAGAAGATAGTTAAACCTAAGGGACCTTCTTAATAATAAGATCGCTCGCTTAGAAGATATTATTAATAGATTAGATCTATAAATAGAGTTTATTTACTATTTCTATAAAGTAGTTTTATTGATTTTTTAAGACTCTCTTTTATAATATTATAAAAAGTCTTAAGGGGATAATTAGGATAGGATAGGATAGACTTAGCTATATAACTTTTAGAAAACTCCCTTAGTATATAAACTTATTATAAGGAGACTATAGAGTAGAGCGTAGAGGAGAGGAGTATAGTAGAGGGGAGGATAGTATTAGTATTATTAGAATTAGTACCTTAGTAACCCTATACCTCGTTTTTTAGTAATTTCTTAGCGAATTAGCGCCTAAGGGGGATAATCTCTTTTAATTAGATCTACGAATTATTCTATATATCTTTTAAGCCTACTCTTAATATTCTTACCTATTTATAGGTAGAGCTATGTTATTTATTGTCTTTCTAGTTCCTATCGGTTCTAGCCCTTTCTAGTAGTTATACTTAAGTTATAGCTCTATTAAATAATCTTTATATAGAGCTCCCCTAGTAGGTTATTATTATTCTCCCTACTAAATACCTATAGCCTCCCCCTAAATATTAGTCTCCCTTAACTATTAATATCGCACTTACTAATCTAAACCTTAGCTTTTATATCTAATAGGAAGTTCTAAAGCTAGTAGATAACTATATAGTATATAGCCTTATATATTATATCCTTTTTTATAGTTTCTAGCTATAGCGCTTATAGTTCTAAGTTATTATTAAAGACTATAGTATCTCGGGCGTTAGTATAGCCCTTCTAACTTCTCCTTACTAAGGGGCTTACTATAGGGTCCCTATAGGGGTAAGCGCGGTCTAGTATTAGTTATAAGACCCTCCCCTACTTCTACTTATTATCCTACCCTTATAGCGTATCCTACTCTCTCTAAGATAGAGTATTAAGGGCTACTACTTCCTTATTAGAGTAGTATTTAATAGTAAAACTATATTAAAATAGCTCCTCTACTTACTAGCTCTAGCGCTTTATAAGGCGTTACTTCTTTATAAAGTATTTAAGCCCCTAGTAGTTAGTTAATACCTTAAAAGTAGTTATATTATATAGCTCTACGCTCTATATATATAAATAAGAAAGGACTACTAAGAGCTCCTTATTATAGATTAGATAGTTATAATCTATAGGTAAGAGCTTCTATAAATATAATATTATATAATACTAAATACCCTCTAGGTTAACTTATAAGAACACCCCTCTTAATATAAATCCTAAATAGTTAGTTTTAATAATAATTTTATCTTCTAAGCTAAACTAGTAGAGTACTAGCTAGGTATTAAAAAGCTACTTAAGCTATAAGAAGGCTTATTTTTAATTATCTCCCTATTAGAATATTATATTCTTCCTAATAAGTAGTATAAGTAGTCTAATAATATCCCTATACTCTAGTATAAATATATTATAATAATTTATAAACCCTAGGAAGCTCTAAACCCCCTTTAGGGAAGTAGGGGGTAACTACTTAGTAATTACCTAGAGCTTCTCAGGGTTATAAGAGCGACCCTCTCTTATTATTATAATAAACCTTATATATTTAACCCTCTTAACTAAGAACTTATACTTTATAGGGTCGAGGTTTAGGCTTATATCTACTAGCCTCTAGAGGACCTCCTAGACCTTCCTCTTATAATCTTTCCTTATTCTATTAGAGTAAATTAATATATTATTTATATAAGTAGTAATAAAGTTATTAAGGAAGTCTTATAAGGTATTATTAATATATTACTAGAAACTAGTAGGGGTATTAATTAGGCTAAATAAGTAGATTACTTATTTAAATAACTTATATTAAGTATAGAATATAGTTCTCTCTTAGTACTCCTTTACTACTCTTAACTTATAGAAAGCTATTACTATATCTAGCTTAGTATATTACTTAGCTATACTTACCTAGTATAATATCTTAGAGATTAGTAAGAGGGGGTAGTAGTTTTTCTTAGTAATTATATTAAGAGCTTTATAGTTAATATAGAAGCGAATTCCCCTACTTAGCTTCTTTATAAAGAGTACTAATACCCTAGTAAGTAAGCTATTAGCCTTAATAAACCCCTTATTTAAGAGGTCTTATAGGGGTTTTTTTAATATTAATAGCTCTTCTCTTAATATATTATAAAGGGGGCTCTAGGGGAGTAATAGCTCCCTCCTATCTAGTCTTAATATAAAGTTAATCTAATAATCTACCCCTAGTTACCTAGGGGGTAATAAGTAAGCCTTATTAGGGTTTAATAGGTTAGGAAACTCCCTTAAGACCTAGCCTAGTAGATAGTATTATTAATTCTCCTTTAGTTTTAAGTTTAAGGCTTTCTTAATATTAGCTAAGCTAATAGCTTATACTAATACCTTTATAATACCCTCCTAATACTTACTCTATTATCTCGCTAGGTATTAGTAGATTATAGAGAATAAGGGTGCGTTAAGGAACCTCGTAGCTCTTATTTCCTTTATAAGGGGTATTTCTTCTTAATCCTTTAGGTATAGCCTAATTTATCCCCTCTTATAATATACTTAGTAAGCTATAGCATTATAAATAACCTAGCTCTACTCTATCTAGGGGCGCCTTAGAAGGATATTAGGGTCTAGGCTATTAACTATATATATAAAGATATACTAGGTATAACTACTTATTTTAAGATTAAATATTACTATACCTAGCGTATTACTTAGTAATAATCTACTAAGTATATACCCTCTTATAAGTTAATATCTCTTCTTAATATATAAAAAGTAGAGGTATTAAGCTAGGGAAAAGTTAATTATTATATAGGTATTACTCCTAGTATCTACTAGGATATAAGCTAGATATCTTTTATTAACTCTAACTTAAATAATAATAGGCTTATTATTAGCTAGTTATTCCTATTTATATTCTTCCTAACCTAATATCTCCTCCTTAGTAAACTCTAGGGCTTAATTTCGCTATAGAGTTAGGCTTTTCCTAACTCCTTATCTTCTTTTAAGGAGTTAGTTACTACCTAGTAGTTATTTATAACCTTATAATATATTAGTTCTTCTTTTAAGGTCTTTACCTTTATAACCCTACTTAGCTAGTCCTCTTTATTAGGGTAGCGCTAGGTAATATAACCTCTAGCTCTATAAGTATAATAAGTATAGGGGTCCCTTATACCCTTCTAAGGCTATTAGTATTATACTAGGGAGGTACCTAAGGAGGACCTAGAGTTTTAGTAGTTATAGCGCCTTACCTCCTTAACTTATAAGACGTATATAGCTCTAGTTATATAGATATCCCCCTTAGTATTCTTAGTAGTAGGTCTCTAATAAGTTACTAAGTAATTACTAGTAACCTTCTAGCGCTCTACCTTCTATATAATACTCTAGACCTTCCAGAGCTAGCTACTATAACTAGCTAGTAAGTTAATAGTAATTAGCTAGTTCCTTAGCCTAGGGGTAAGGGAGGCCTCTAGAAGTAAGATCTAGACTTAGCTAAGCTAGTTTATACTATTTATATTAGCTAGTATTTACTTAAATCTTAGTAGAAAGGTTACTAAGGATTCGTTCTCTTTCTACTAGAGGGTTTATAATTAGGCTATAGCTTATAACTAGATATTTAGGTCCTTATATATCTAATCTAAGTAGGCTATAAAGTCCTCAGGGTTATATTCCCCCCCCCCTAGCTCTATAGAAAGTAGAGACTACTTACTAGGCTATAGTATCTAAATAGGAGTTAATAAGGTACTATACCTCTATATCTATAGTATAGAACGCCCTATCTATAGCAATCTTATACCTTATTTATTATACCTAGGTAGCATATTCCTTCTACCTACCTAAAAACTTTAGAAATAGGGGTAATAGCTTCTAATATATTATACTAGGTATTACTAGTACTTCCTTAGTAATACTTATAGGGGTCTGCGTAGTTATATACTAGCTATTCCCTTACTTAACCTCCTATAACTATTACTAGAGGGATTCTATTACTATTACTAAATCAGCTTGCGATAGCTTATCTTAAGTTTTAGCTATACTACTATTAACTATCTTACTAACTAGTAGGGAGTAGCGCTTAACTTATTATTATTATTATAATAATAAGCTTAAATATATAAGGGGTTAGACCTGAGTTCATTTAATAAGAAGTTACTATAATATTATTTATTTAAACTAAAGAGGAAAAGGGGAAGTTTTCTTCTTTAGTAGAGATTTCACTAGTTTATAGGGAATAACTAGGTAAGCCCTAGGTAGGCCCTAGGTAGCTCCTTAAGGCGGTGAACCTGGCCTCTGGCTACTGCATAGTGATTTTACCTGCTCAAGTGCAACAGACCTTCTAACTCCGCGCCTCCTGATAATACATAGCCTTCGGTCACGTGATCCCTAATAACCTCCTAAGTTGCCGACTACCTCTCCTAACTATAGCTATACTTATACGTGCCCTACTAGATAGCCTCACGATCTTTAACTTTATATTAACAATAACGTAGTTTTTAATTATTTAATAGACTACGAAACTATTAACTTTTCCTCTCGCGCACTACCCGCGCTACTAATACCGCCTCTATTACCGCTTCGTCCGCTAGAAGTTATTACTATCTTTACTATACTATTATTAGTAACGCTCTCTCTATATTAAAGTAGTTAGTATAAGCTATACTTACTAACGTTCACCTAGGCTACCTAGGCTGCCTCTACCTTAGTAATACGGAGGACCTGCTCGAAGAAGGGCTACTCTATAGGGTATATAACGACCTACTAAACTTCTACTACTAAGTTTACTTACTTAGCTCTAATACTATTATACCTTATAGAGTCCCCTATAGGGGTATTAAGGTAAGCCCTCTTAAGGGCTATACTAATAATATACTCTCTATATATAGCGGAGTAGTTAATAAAGGAGCGGGTTTTATTAATTATATTAAGGCTAAACTCTCTAGTAATCCCCTCTATATTATTTATACTAAAGGGCGTGCCTCGCTTAGGCTTAGCGTATTTATATATAGGGTCTAGTATTAATATAGTTAAGGATTTATTATAGGTTATAGGGATAAGGATAAGGAAGAGGGAGAGGTATAAGGCCCTGCTTATAGTAGAGCTTCTTATATTTCTAGCTATAAGAACCTCTTAGGAAAGACCTCTTTAGTTAAGGAGTTACCTCTTATATAGTAGCGTTCGCAGCACCTTGCTAGAAGGTTAACCTTTTAGGTTAAGGAGTTATCTTATATAGTAGCTTTTACCTTACTAGAAGGTTTAGTAAGGGCGTTTCTAGGCTACGAGAGCCTCAGTAGCCTGTTTAGCTCTAATATAATTAGCCCCGGTGCGGCGCGTATCCGACTTTATATAGTAATATTTAGAGGGTTTGCTTGCGAGTAGTAGGAACGTATAGGGTTCCTATATTATTTTCCTTAACTAGTAGAGGGTATAGGTTAAAATACCTATATAGTGTTTCCCGAATTATGCTTGCGAACTAGGTGAATTTATTATAGTCTTTTTGCGAAGGGGCTGCGGCGTAATTCCGAGCTCAAGGCGGTGAACCTGGGTAGAAGCCCAGGTAGGCTTAACCCGGGCGTAGCCTATAATAGTAATTACTATAAGGTTTTTAAATAAGTATAAAGCGAGTATTAAAGTATAAATATCTAGCCTATTTATAGGTTATAAGTCTCCTCTTATATAGATCCTTACCTTGAACTTCTTAAGATATCTATACTTATTAAACTTATATATAAATAGCTATTTAAATAGAAGGATTTAGTATCTATTTATAATATTATTAAGTTATATAAGCTTAAAGGTACCCTTATTCTAAATAGTTTAATATTTAATATTTATAGTAGTAAGCTACTATATTTAATATAGATATTTCTAAGCCTTCATATAGTTTATTAGAACTAGCTAGAGATCTTAATAGTAGATTTTACCTAAGTCTTTTACTTAAGCGTCTTTCCTATCCTTATCTTTAATTATATTAGTTAGTAATAGCAAGTTAGACTAGCCTTAGGAAGCCTCTTAGGCGCCTTATCTTACTAAAGACCTCGTTATGACACTCAGCTAGTAATTAAGCTATCTTACTAGAATCCTTCGCTTAAATAGCGTATTATTACGTGACTTATAAGGCTTTCCTCTCAATCTCGTTATTATTTAAGGTAGTACTAGAGTTAGTTCTTTACCCTTAATTAAGTCTATAGCTTGCTCTAGTTTAATTATTAAAGTTATTATTATTCGAGGCGGCGTAGGTAGTCCTATTTACTATTATACTACCCCCTCTTCTACCCCCTTAGTTAAAATAGGTATAACTCAAGGTTCCTATAATAATATAGGGCTTAGTAGTTAAGTATTAGAGTTATCCTAGGTATCTTTTAAAGCTAATAGTTTTAGCTTATAAAGCTTCTTATCTCTATCCTATATCATAAAGTCTATAGGAAGTTCCTCTATAATTAAATCTAGCTACTTTATCTTAAGCTATTTGAATATAACTTAGAGCTCTTATTAATAAAGAAGACTAGTATCCTTAAGGGTTAGATTATATATAATACTCTTATTAAATATAATATCGCGTGTATATAGTACTTTACTTAAAGCTAGTACTTATATCCTATAGATTTTAGTACTATTATACCTATAGAAATAGCTAATATACGCTCTTAGTAGCGTCTTATTAGAATACTATTTATTATACTTATAGGTTATTATTAATAAGTATGCTTAGTAGCTATATCTTTTTATATAACTAATTTAAGGGACTTCTAAGCGATAATAAGAGGCGTTTAGCTACTTATTTAACTATTTATTAATAAGGCTTTTAGGGGTCTTCTAATTATAACAATATCTACCTAGTTAGTTTAATATATATATCGCAGCTCTAATAAGCTCTAGAGCTATAGACTTAGGGAATCTTAACTAATATTAAAAGGCTTTAGTAATTATAAAGATAATATTACTATACCTCTCTATGGGGTTCTAGGTACTAGTATAGTCTACTAATCTTTTAATAAATATACCCTTAGTAGCTACTTATATATTAAAGGTATTATATAGCGCTATATCTTAAATAAGCCTAAGGATAGAGATAGTAATACTATATTATTATTTTAAGTAGGTAATAATCTATTAAATAGCTTCAAGGCTTTCCTTATAACTACATAGGGTATATCCCTATATAAAGTTAGACTAGTAGTCGCTTAATAATAGGAAGTATTTCTCCTTATTATAGGGTTTACTTATTAAGAAGTTAATTATAATATAGGCACTAGGCGCTATTAGCTAATAGTTAGGGGGTCTCCTTAATACTTATTAAATAGCCTTATTTACTAAGCAGGCCTTATACTTATTTTTTATAATCCCTTTAAGTTTAATACCTATATTAGTCTTTATAAGTTATTTAAGACCCTTAGTACTTAGGTAGCTAAGTCTTTTATACTATAGCTAAGCTTTAGCCTTAGAAGACCTTTAGGTTTTTAATAACTTAAACCCCGCATATAACTAGTTAATATTATCTACCTCGAGTTGCACGCGTTTATCGCTTTTAATATAATCCTCCTCTTTATCTAGGTAGTATTCAATAATATATTAACCTAATTAATAAGGCGTGAAGTATAGGATATTACTATGCTTATTTTTAAGGCCTAGGACTTTAGTTATAAAGGTAAGCCCCTTATCCTATAGGAACTTTACTAATAAGAGGGTTATAAGGTATAATAGGTAGAACTATACGTCTAACGCTATAATACTCTTCTTACCTATACCTCCCTAGTTTAGCTTAACCTTTATCTTCTTAATTACTTTAGTAACTATAATCCCTCTACTAGTTATGATTTGCTTTTTCTAGGAGTAATTAACGTTAATTATATAGTTAATATTATTATAGATATAAAAAGTAGTGCTATAGTTAATAATAACGCTATTATATAGAGGATTACCTACTATAAAACTTGCTTAGTTATTATTATAGAAGGAAGAAGAATAGGAGCTTTTATTATTACTCTAAGTATCTTAGCTATAGAGGGAAATATATATATTATCGCGGCGTTCCTAAGATTAAGAACGGCTTTGCGATAGTTAATAGCTATTATTATTCCTCTTCCTCTAGTTGCTACTTAACCTAGCTCTTAACTCCTTAATTATAGTCTCTAACTTCGTTTATACCTTGCTATTCCTTGGGTTTTATAACTACTTATTTCTTATAATAATATAAGCCTTATTAGTAGAGTTATTTATATTGTATAACTTCAGCCTAATTATAGGATTTATATAGAAGGAGTTAGTTATCTAGTAGTACTTTTGATAAGTATACTTCGGCTTATTATCCTTCTAGTAATTAGAAGTTCTTAAAGTTATAATAGCCTTCTATATTAAAGTCGAAGTTATTACTTTCTTATCCTCTCCTTACTAAGTTATTAAGCTCGGAATTACGCCGCAGCCCCTTCGCAAAAAGACTATAACAAATTCACCTAGTTTGCAGGCATAATTCGGGAAATACTATATAGGTATTTTAACCTATACCCTCTACTAGTTAAGGAAA
>JAVHLU010003453.1:0-11201 GCA_036785755.1 Colletotrichum ledebouriae
GGAGGAGCGAAAAGTCGAACGAACCACACTTCGTCATGCGAACGCAGCAACCCCTTGCGGCGGACTTGCGCATCGGGGCGCTGGGTATCACGAAAGGGATCCTCGCTGGATAGCTTCGCAGACGTCATGGCCTCATCTCGGACGTCTTTGAGCGCCGCTTGGGTCTCTCAAGCTTCAATAGGAAACTGACTGCCGGCTAGGACAGCGCTCCATTCTATCTCTCCTAGCCGCACCGAGAGGCATGCTTGCTCAGCAAACCCCACATCGCGACTCTGCATCTTATCCCATTGCCCAACCAAGCCGGCGCCTGCATCATGAACAAAGAAGGTGCGCTCTCAGCAACTCGTCCCAAATCGCAACGTGATCCTCCGTCAACTGCTTCCACCGCGGAGACCGGTAGACTCACAACGTCTGACAGCGAGCCAATAAGTGGACCGGATGTGATCCGTCACACTTTGCTGTACTCCTCAAACTAGCGCGGCGCAGATGGATCCGTCGGCACAACCTCACTAGTCCCGTATTCCCACTCATCATTCCTCAGAATAGAAACGGTTTCTTGTGTGTCCGACCTCAAATGCTACCTCATCCCGAAAGCGCTAGAGACTCGGCTTCCATGGCGGCCGTCAACTAACTCTCTCGGGCAAAGTCAGGTTGCAGAAAGGGCCACGTTTTTCGGTGCGTGTACGACTCTCTCTTCTACTCTTTTTTCCTTCCCTTCTGCGAGAGTTGGTACATCTGGACTGGACTGAAGACGGAGAAGTACATTGGCAGAGTCCAGCCCTCAGCCACCAGTACAGTCGCCTGATTTCATTTGAGACCTTACTCTCTGTATCCGCAATCAAATGCGCGGCGGAAGACGATCCGTGAACGCTTCCCGCTTCCCGCTCCCCACATTCCCGTCTCCGGTCTCTTTGATTCTAGGGACGTCGAATCGATGTCAGTTCCACCAATACGCTGCCAGAACCGACATGGGAAGTCTGCTGCGTCCTGTTTAGTCGAGACTAGCTCTAAATATGCCGATTCTTCCAAATGAACATGTCCCCAGATCTTGGCGCATCATTTTCTTTGCCAGTTAGCCGGCAGCCGTTCGCCGCACAATGTGGTCGAAATGTAGCGACAAGCGGGACTTGAAATCCAGAACCAGTGCAGTACGACGAGGTGACGGAGAGAACGGCCAACCAGTTTACACCTCCATGCATCCTCCCCGTCATTAGAGTGCACCGTTCCGGCTCGACGATGCCATGTTTCTCTGGCTATCGTGCTCCCTTGATTAGGCAAACACTTATCCCGCCGGCACGATTACCATGACATATTCGATGACGAGACTACAGTTGACCAACCCGAGACGAATCTTTGTGCGCATTCCGTAACAGCGGCGCACAGGCGCCTGCAGAGCATTACTCTCATGAATGACTATGCAGTTCGCGCGTTGACATTAGAGTTCAGACAGCTGTGTCGAGACACTGAAGTGAGTCGTGACTCAACAAACATCCAGGCGTTTCGGCGGGGACTGGCCGTCCAAAGAATGCGGGCGAGCGTTCCAACGCGACACCACCAGTTGCTTGGAACCCAAAGACGGAGTGCATACATCGATGACAACCTCACCGTTGTCTTGGCTTGTTCTACTAACAAGATGGTTTCTCCGCTTAGCTGGTATTCACTGGCACTGAGACGCAGCAAACGCTCAAGCCGGGGCAAGAAAGCCGATGCAGGACATGCCAGAGACCCTGGTTTGAAAACTCAACAGCTTCTACTAAAGACAAATCCCCGCATCTTCAATTAAAACCGATGCAATTGTCCGTTCTATTTCCCCATTCCTTTCTTTTCCCGCGATCCTGGCGGAGGCGAGCGCCGCAAAGTGCGGAACCAACATCCCGGGAACTGAAGGAAATATCTGCAACACCACACACGACGCCGAGGTTGATAAATGCAGTGTCTTTTTTCCAGGCCCAGCACAATAACAGACGATCAATCGGGAAGAAAGCACCCTAATTCCTTTCTCTACCTTGTCAGGGATGATTGACAGGAGTCGGTCGGGTGATTTGATAGCGCCATGGGCCTTCAGCCTGGCAACACGGCGTTTGCCAGGAGCTCAGAGCGCGGCTTCGCTAACAAAACATGCGACGCGCCCTGTGTCGAAAGTTTCAGGAGTTTGTATCCGTAGAGAGCTTCCCCTCCCCCTTACGAACAGGATCCCGCCGCCAACCAGAAGCATGTTTGCCGGCGTTTCTCCTTTCCTACTTGCCGCCTCTCTCCTTTCTTTCTCGCTGCCCTACTGTTTATCATGCGAACTTAATCTTGCATCTTGCATTGTACGCAGTCTTGGCTGCTCCATCCTTGCTTCCTCCCGTCCATTTGCTCAGATAGTCCTTTCGGCCGTTTCTCTTTTCTTTCTTTTCCCACTACTCTTGTGACAATACAAACGTTGGGATATTTCCCACGCGCGCGCATTGTTATAGCATTACTCACACGTCCGACCTGCGACGAAATCATCATCATGCTGTCAAGTTTGACAACCAAGATCGCCCTTAAGAAGGTGGGACTGAGTAGCAAGTCCTTCGACTTCAGCGGCGGCGGCAACTCCGACACCAAGTCCAAGTCCGGAACCAACCCGGGTCTGGACGATGTCGCCGAGGAGAACTCCGACGGGGGGCTGGCCCGCCTGGATGTCGATGAAGTCGCTCCCAATCACCGTCGCCCCGTGGTTCTCCCCGCCCCCGCCCCCGGTCCCCGTGGCTGCCCCGCCTAAGATCGGCGACCTCGCTCCGTTGGACCGGGACAGAAAGCTCGAGTTCGGTCGCGGGAAGCCGGTGCTAGTCGTTTTCCTGCGCTGTGTCGGGTGCGCATGTACGTCCCATCTGTCTTGTGCTGCACTGACGTAGACCCTTCCCCCGTCATCACCCGCATGCCCTCCCGTCTTACACTTGCATCGACGTATGCTTGCCCTGTCCTAACCTTTCCCTAATCCCATGTTTCTACGGTTTCATGTGCAAGCTAACCTCGGTATCCAGTCGCCCAAAAGACGTTCCTAGCCCTCCGGACGCTGGCAAACAGGCATGCCAATAACTTAACATGCATAGCCGTATCCCACTCCTCCCCAGCCGCCACCCAGAAATGGATCGATATTCTTGGCGGCGCCTGGAGAGTCCAGATCGTCATTGACGAGGACCGCACCATCCACGCCGCCTGGGGCCTCGGTTTGGGATCGGTCTGGTACATATTCAACCCAACCAGCCAAGTACAAGGGTTCAAGGAGAAGGGCTGGCTTGGTGAGAAGGTCGCGGGCGCCATCCAGAGAACGGGCTCGGGAGGTCCGTCAGCTAGTGTGGTGGGGCCGGGCGGTGTTCAGAGGAGGGGAACGGGGGCGAGTGGTAGGGGCGCCGGAGGGCGACTCCCGCCTGGCGCGGTGGACGAGGCGGAGGAGGTTGCTGGGGCGAGTACCGTTATGGGCAACAAGTGGCAGACTGCCGGTGCGTTTGCTCTCGATGGGAGGGGGACGGTGATCTGGGGTGGCAAGGCTTTGAGGGCCGATGATACCATGGATTTAGACGCCGGTGTTGCTGCTTTGGGTCTGTGATGGGTCTTGACCACTCCTCCACGCTAAGAATGCGGGCAAAATATCAAGGGAATGGTCTGGTGGAGTTTTGGTAAGCGTATAAGGTCAATGGCGTGTAACTTCTACAAGCGTTCGCGTCCTTTTTTCTCTACAAGTCGGACAAAATACATCTCTAAATCAAGAACCCAAGGCCACCGGACACACCATGATCTGGAGACCAACCTCGAGCACTGAACTGATCTCATAGGCCCACAAGACGACAGACGACGAGTCAGACTTGAGTCTTCGAATGTGATCTGGGGGAGGAGTTGGTTAGGTTGGTTGCTGCAAGAAGAACATTCTGCTGCCGTAAAAAAGAGTCTAGTGTAGTGATAGGCAAGTGTAAAAGCACGGCTGTTCGAAGATGTCGTTTTCTGACATCGCTTGTTGCCAACGAGGACGACGACATCGGTAAGCCTCGCGCCTCAGCTCATCTACTTGGACCTTCCCCCCCGCCTTCACCAACGCACCAATTCAGAACAGCAGAAGAACCCCGACCGTTCAACCACGGTGCCCAACATCCGACTACAGGATTCCAGATTTTGGCCTCCTCCCGCACTCCGTCCTCGTTAGAGCCAACGCAACGCCTTGCAAAATAAGACTTCCTAGCACCCGAGAGAAAGTTTTCCATCCGAGGCAAGTTTGGCGCGTGACATCTCCCATCTCGATAACTCACCCTTACCTTACCTTACCCCTGCGCCTCTGTCGGACTAGGAACCTCTCCGACAAGACTCCTCGACTTGTCCAGGCCTTTTTTTTCTACTTGGATAAAGACCTAGTCGTGTATAGCTGCGAAAAATCGCACAAAATAACAGGACGGAAGCGGCTCCGCCAGCCCCTAGTGGGGAGCCGGAGGGGGAGACAGGATTTCCCCTTTTCACTCGGGACGTAAATCAGGCAGAGGTGAATGCCATGTCCCCTCCCGTTCCTTCAACCGTGAATATGGGATGCCTTTGAGCAAAACAGTTGTTTTGACTTCGTTGAATTGTTAGTCAGGCCTCTCGACCCGGACAACCAGCCACAGCCACACAACTACCTCACAAGAAGAACCAGCTCCCCGTTCTTATCACTATGCGGCACCCGATCGGCTTCTTCCTTCCTTTCGCGTTCCCGATGGCGTTTTATTTTCCGCGGGGCTATCAACAAACCGGTGTTCCGGACTTTGGGATACAATAAATCTAGTCTAATCAATCTAGTCAGTCTAACAAGGGTAAAAAAGTTAGTGAACAGAAAAGGATAGGATCCGGACTGAAACACAGTCAATTCGAATAACTAAAAACGCAGTCAATCTGAATATCCAATACAGACATAATTAAATAGTGGAAGCTCAAACCCCCGTACCACACGTGGCAAAACCCTCGCTCTTACTTCATAACAGAACCTTATAGCAAGCCACACAACAGCTGGAGGTCAGTCGTGTTTGTGTGGGGGCCGGCCACCAAAGAAAAAAAAAAGCAATTTGGGGTCCGAAAGGGGAAAAAAGGGAGCGCGGAACCTCCCGCAAGCCACAACCTGTGCGGCCGCGCGCAATTTTTTTTCGTATGGAGTATTACACACGTTCTCTGGCCGTTCCGCAGCGGCCGCGACGCCCGGTTCGCAGCGAGGTCAGTGGTGTTCTTCTTGCTTAGTCCGCCTCCCCTTCGTTCCTTTGCCCTTCCGGGGGAAACGAAAAAAAAAACCGTGTGATATAAGACGTTGGAACATCGGTCGAGAGTTGCAAGTGCGCTTAATGACGACGCATACGGCACTCCGTCTCCTTCATGTCAATTCCGAGCGGCCTAGCACTTGTGTCAGTCTACACATGCATGGTTCCAACGGAAAGTAGTCAGTACATCTTGCCTCGCCCCCCGAACGGCCTGGCCCGAGGCTGACACAAGTCGGCCGTACGTTTCCGGGCCGAAAGCACCAAGTCAATTGTCGACCGGCGCGGGCCTCGTTGGTTCCCCCTAAGCCCTTCCCGAGCTGTCATTGGAAATCGACTCAAGTGTAAGGCATCACCAACGAGTAACACCTCACCAATGCAACGCCCAACGTTCAGCCGAGACTCATGGTTCGGGCCACGGCGGGTTCAGACTCTGATCTGCCACACCACACCAAGTGCGTAGTCTTCCATAATGTTGTCACCCATCTCGGAAAGAAAACAAGACGAACCGAACTTAGGGGGGATAAAAGCATGTGTTTTCCATTAAGTTGCCGCTCCATCCCAGAGCAAGCGCGCAAGGGTAGACACCCTGTTCCGTCCCTCTCATGTGATCTAACCGCCCGAACCCCGTCTTGATGTAGTCAAGTTCCCTTCCATTCCCAGATCAATAAAGGCACGACGACTATTGTGACTCAATGTACTCCCATGCCCGGGAGCCCGTCAGAGTGCTAAAAAGGCAGAAAACTCCCACGACACAACCTCCGGCGAGAAAGTGTCAGGCAAGAAGAGAGATAAAGTAGGAAACATCCCCCCGAAGAAAACCGTTGAACACCCCAGATCCCAAACCCCTGTTTTTTGTGATTTTGTCGCCGTGTGAAGAGTCGTCATAGTGTCTGTGTCAACTTCCCGGATGTGCGTTCCAAGTCCCAACCCATGGGAGTCAAACCAGTATCGGAATCCACGCCCACGCCAATGTATGCTCGCGATTCGAATCATCGGTTTTCCTCCGACGCTTTTTGGCACTCCATTTCCTCCCATGGCCAGCTCCAAAGGTCAACTTCCCAGAAGTAATCAAAAATGTCATCCTGCTCCGTGCTCGTCGTCGCCAGAATTCCCACATCATTCGAAACAATCCCGAACGCTTTGAGACCCTGCAGAAGCTCATGGTAAATCCGAAGCAACAGTAAACCCCTTTCCACGCCCGTATGACATGCATCTTTTTTTCCGCGTAGCAATACTGCTCTACTCCGTGATTGCGAATGCGGTCCGTCTGATGGTGCAAAAGAAAGAAAGAAAAAAACTCCTCAAAGATGCCAAATAGACACCCTCACTACGAATACCGTTTCGCCCAAGGTATATATCAAGTTTTCCATGTCCGAGGAAAGCAATCGAGACCGGAAACAATTTAAAATCCGCCCATGCAAACGGTTCATTCATAGACCTTCATTCTCAAGGCATTGATGCCCAAAGTCGCTGTCTTGAGTACCCTTGGTCATTCAAGCGTTGGGATCTAGCCCCAGACGCTAGCAGGAGGCTGGCTCAACCCGGACGACTGAGGGCCCCAGACGCCGTTGCCACGACCCCAACCGCCGGGAGAGGCGAGAGGAGTGGTGGAACGCTTCGAAGACGAGTTGGAGGCACCAGTCGGGGTTCCAGATGGCCTAGTCCCGATGGGAGCGACAGTCTGCTTGGTTCCCGGAAGCTCCTGGCGCGGCGGAGAACCACCCGGAGAGGAGTTATTGGTACGAGCCGCAGCCTGACTCACAGCCGACTCAAAGGCGCTCTTATTGCTGTTGGGTGCGTTCGGCTGAGGGCTAGCGGTACTACCAGCGCGGGAGCTCTGGTCACCCGGCGGCCCGGCGATGGGGCCGTGGCCATCGGTGCCAGAAACGGGAGTGTTGGCATCGCCGTGAGGAGGGGGGCCACGAGTGACATCGTAGGTCAGGGGAGACTGGCCGCGAATGCTGGAGGGACCACTGTGCGTCGGGACGCCGGGGCGCACGGCGCCAGTTTCGTCAACGTAGCCTCCCTTCTCGGCAAACTGGCCCTCGCCGTACAAGGCGCTCCGCTGCCGCGCGATCAGCTCACGAGTCTCCTCCTCAGACATGGCCTTGTTGCCGTAGGGAATGTCAGAAACGAGAGCTGCGCACACACGCTGGTTAGCCTAACATCCTCTGCAGTGCCCAAGTCTTACGTGAGAGGGGTGGACATGACGGTCTTTCAGGGAGACATCTCTCGACAGTAACATGACGGGGCGGAAGGATGTTGCATAGTGGTGAAACCCCTCGGCCTGAATTATCTATTCTTTCTTCATTGCAGTCTCCCCTTGGACGATGGAGTATGCGTGCTATACAGTAGAGGGCGGCCTACTTCGCTGGTATTGCTGCTCAGTGTGGAGGTTTCGCAGCTCCCGCTCCCGTTGAGCGGCCATCCTTCTCTTGGCCTGCATCATCTGTTCCGCGTCGTTGGATCCCCGGGAGGGCTGGTGCCGCTGGGAGGCGTAGAAGTTCTGTAGGTTCGAGTTCGGGTGGCCTCGGGCATCATCGAACTGGTTGTTCATCGAGTGCGGTCGCGGACCGGCTCCAGCTCCCATACGTCCGGCTGCGAAATCTGGGTTAGCGGGGGAAGGCCGCGGAACTGCCCGCCGGTTGCGAGCGGACTTACTGAAGTCGAGCGACTTTCTTGCGGAACCGGGACCAGCAGGGCCCATCTTCGGGCCGCCAGGGGTTGGGTACTCTCGTCGACCGCCCATCCCGTAAGACTTCCCGCTCTTAGCGAGATTCTCGTACGCACGATCAACCTCTGTAGGCCTAGCAGTCAGTGTCCGCACCACATCTAAATGATCATCTCGTCAGCAGGGTCTTCCTGCGCGCGACGACCACCAGGTACGAGTGCACAACTACTCGTACCAGGCTGACCGTCTGCCACGCGCTGGAGAGTACAGTCGACCTACCCTCAAATTGGTAGAAGAATGCGAAGTCATCCTGAGGCGTGGGGCCGCTGGCAACTGTTGACGGGAACCTCGAGTCAATTCCGGCTTCCGGTTGTTGAAGTTGGCGCTGCGACGACTGGGACGACTCACCAGCACGGACAGGAGGCGCTTGGTGTTCCCAGTTGTTCTGGCCGGGATTGGACCATTGCGGGTTGTTCTCGTAGTAGGACATGATGAGGTCGTGGTTCAATGGGTGAGAGACCGGAAGACCGCAGCCGTCGTATGAGGGACTTGAGGCCTGGAGGCGGGGAAAAAAAGCCAAATCGACGTGTATTTATTCTTCGAAGCCGTATTAGTTAAGAAATTCGCAAAGCAACGTTCAAATCCGAAGGCGCGGAAGGGCGAACGGTGTCGCGATAGGATGGATGGAAGGCGCCGTGGTGTCAGGGGAGAGGCCAACGGGGAGGGACAGGGAAAATCAAATTTTTTGGGTATGGGCGTCGCCGCGCTTAAATGTCTCGCGGCTTTTTTTGCGCCGGGGGGTCGTAACGAACAGACAGGGAAACCACTCACCAAAGCGGGAAAAAGAGGGACGGGTTTGTATCCAGGTGTCGTTGCGCAGTTCCCTCGTGCCAACGGCGGATGATGTTGCGAAGTCAAAGGGATGTATTTTCGGCTATATTGCGCGACGTTTTTTTATTTTGTGTTTTTTCTTGGGGCAAGTGAGTGAGTGAGAGAGCGAGAGGGAGAGAGGGAGGGATGACGGAAACTTGGACGACGATGGTGGTGGCGGCAACGGCGACGACGACGTGTGCGTTTTTGGGGAAAATCAGCGGCGAGTCGAGAGTGTGGGAAGCGACACGGCGGCGAACTGGCGGGTCGAGTCGGGATCTGTGCCTAATGAGACGTTGCGGGCCAGCTGGAGTCGCAGAAGCTTCGCTGGAAGGGAGACCCTTTTGGGCGCAGGTCGTTGTCTTCGGACCGTGGCGAGGGTAGGTTTGATGCAGAGCCCGGAACTCAGAGCGCACGTAGGGCAGGGAGAAAGCCACAAAGAGAATGATGATGATGACTTTTTTTTTTGTTTATTGGTGTAACTGATCCCAGGTGGCAGGAAAATCAAGAACTTAAAAAAGGGCGAGAGAGAGGTCGGGGGAAAGAGTGGGAAAGCGAGGGAAGGCACACACACACTCACTTCTCACGCCTCACTGCTCAGGTAAGGTAATCAGCCAGCGCGGAAGGCAGAAAGGGCAATCGCTGCTGCGTGGGCGGAGCAGGCTTGCGCTGCAATTGGAGTCCGGTAGGCAACAACAGGACTTCCAGCCAAGGAAAGAGTGGAGGAGAGGGGAGGGAAGGAAAGGAAGGAAGAAAATACCAACGTGTGGTGAGGTACGTACATTGGAAGGAAAGGAAGGTACAGGCAGTACCTTACCGTCAGAAGGAATTGAGTAAGGAGGTGCCGAGTCGCTACGCGACCCACCGATTCTTGTGTAGGAAGTGGTGGACTGTGGATGGGGAAGGGGAAGGGGGTGAAGGGGGTGTGCAACGAAACACCTCAGTTGCGGGAAAGAGCGGCCTGGGAGTCGGGACCGACCCTTTTGATATAGAATTAGGACGGGGGGAAGGAAGGAGCAAGGCGGGCACGATATAGATAGAGTACCTCAAGGCTTAATGCCATCTTTTCTCATGTTGCATCTATTGCATTTGCAGGAGGAAGCTCCTTCTTCTCTACATCTGCTCCCAGAGCATCTATATTACTTCCTCCCTCGGCAAGCAGCTGAACCAAGCTACCTACCTACGCTACCTAGAGGTTCCTGGGATAAGGTAAGAGCTTCTTCCCTTTACATCGCCATCCAATATTTCTGCACCCACAGGTCGGTGGGTAAGATAGGAAGGTAAGGAATTACAAGGTAGCATTGCCCTGCCCCGGATTCCTCTCCGGGCGAGATACCTGAAGTATGTGGTCTCCTCCCTATTGCCCCGTGCTCAAGAATCTGCCTTGTCTGGTGAAATCACTCGCGGACCTCTAACAATCAGCGAGGGAGAACGTCGCGAACATGGCCATGGCGAGACGACATGAGACGAGACACCTCAAAGGCACGTACGAAGTACTCTCTACACGGGTGAATCGCATCTAGCAACTTTACTGCCCGCGCCTTGTCATGTTGCATACTCTCTCGCAGAATACCAATGCCCCTGAGAAATTATTCTCTCTTGAAGCCTGATGACGGTTTTCTCTGACTTGGGAACCCTTTTCCCATCTGATATCTCGGATTCAAGTGTCATCTACCTTTACCAGCTTTACAGGACACCGCAACAACGAAGCTCGGCGGAGGAGTGGATATACAAAGCAGGGGGGGCGTGCCACTATACAAAGCCGAGGAAGCTTGTGGAGGCCTTCTCGTCAGTGACTTTCCGTTGCTCCCTGCCCGCGCTCCAATTGAATGAGATTCAATTCCGCCTGTCACCGAACGCCGTCGCCTGCTATAGCATCGGGGATAATTAGCATTTGGGCAATCGGTTTACACCTCAACTTACCCCTCTGCAAAACCTCATCTTACCCCCCTCTACTGCACTATACCGCCTTTAGTAGGCGCGCTATAATACTAAGCCTACTTAAGGGGGGTAAGATAACCTCCTAGGAGCTTAACTTAGTTATAAAAGTATATAGAAATAGAGTAAAGAAAGTATTATATAAAATATAAATAATAAACTAAAAACTCTATACATAAGGTATATATAAAATATAATCTAATTACAATCTAAATACCTTTTTAAATTATTTTTATTATATTTCTTATTATATATATTATATTATTACTTAACTTAATTAGTCTCTATATAATAATAGCTATATCCTTATATAAATAATTATAGCTTATTATTAAGCTAAGCTCGGAATTACGCTGCAGCCCCTTTATAAAAAGACTATAACAAATTCACCTAGTTCGCAGGTATAATTCGGGAAATACTATATAGGTATTTTAACTTATACCCTCTACTAGTTAAGGAAAATAATATAAGAACCCTATATA
>JAVHLU010003454.1:0-11192 GCA_036785755.1 Colletotrichum ledebouriae
TAATATAGTTAAGGATTTATTATAGGTTAGATAAGGATAAGGAAGAGGGAGAGGTATAAGGCCCTGCTTATAGAGCTTCTTATACTTCTAGCTATAAGAACCTCTTAGGAAAGACCTCTTTAGTTAAGGAGTTACCTTTTATATAGTAGCGTTTACTTTTAATACCTTACTAGAAGGTCGACCTTTTAGGTTAAGGAGTTATCTTATATAGTAGCTTTTACCTTATTAGAAGGTTTAGCGAGGGCGTTACTACGAGAGCTTTAGTAGCCTATTTAGCTCTAATATAATTAGCCCTAGTATAGCGCGCGTCTGACTTTATAATATTTAGAGGGTTTACTTATAAGTAGTAGGAACGTATAGGGTTCCTATATTATTTTCCTTAACTAATAGAGGGTATAAGTTAAAATACCTATATAGTATTTCCCGAATTATACTTATAAACTAGGAGAATTTATTATAGTCTTTTTGCGAAGGGGCTGCGGCGTAATTCTAAACTTAATACCTATTCTTATAAAATTAAACTAGAGCTAGGTATAAAGGAGTAGCTAACCTTCTACTTATTATATAAGTAATTATTATTAAAACTTAAGGCTACTTAATAATACCTCCTTAAGAACCTAAAGAAAGGCTTTATAGCGCTAAGTAACGCTCTATTTATATCTCTAATACTATTTATTTAAAAAGCTAATCGCTACTTAAGGTTTTATATTAACTTCTAAAAGCTAAATAGGTTTATTAAGAAGGATTAATACCTATTACCTCTAATTAATAAGACGCTAAGCTAAATTAGCTAAGCTAAAGTATTTATAAAGATTAATATCTACTAGACGTTCTATTAAATCTATATTTACTCTAACTTAGAGGACTTAATAATATTCTATACTTATTATAGCTCCTATAAGTATAAGGTTCTACCCTTTAGGCTCTATAATAGCTTAGTAAAATACTAATAGTATATAAACAATATACTTATAGAATACCTAAATAACCTCTATATAGTATATATAAATAATATCCTAGTTTACTTAGAGAACTACCTCTAATATAAGGAGTATATTAAGAAGGTCCTTAACTAGCTATACTAAGTAGGGCTTTAGGCTAATATTAAGAAGTGCGAATTTAGTATAACTATAACGCACTACCTTAGGTTTATTATTATAACTAAAGGGATTAGCCCTAACCCTAAGAAGGTCTCTATAATAAAAACCTAATAACTACTAACTATAGTATATAGCGTCTAGTCCTTCCTAGGGTTTTATAACTTCTATTATTAATTTATTATAAATTATAAAAAGATTACTTAACTACTTACTAAGCTTATAGCTAAAAATACCTATTTTAACTTTAATAATAACTATACAGTAGTATTTATAATACTAAAGGAGGCCTTAATATTAGCTCCTATCCTACGCTACTAGAAGCCTAAACTACTAACCTAAGTTAAAACGAATACTTCTAAATCTATTTATACTACTACACTCCTCTATTAATAACCTAATGATAGTTTATAGTACCTTATAGCTTATTTCTTAAAAGCTATATCGCTAATAGAGATAAACTACTTTATTTATAACTATAAGATATAGGTAATTATCCTAGCGCTAGAAGAATAGAGGGCTAAACTCTCTATAGTTACTTAGCGTTTCGAGGTTATTATAAACTACTAACTACTACTCTACTTTATAACTAAAAGGCTCCTAAATATTTACTAAGCCTGCTAGTTAGGTATCTTAACTAGTTTTAATTTCTATATCTAGTATTACCTAGGGTATAAAAATATACTAGCTAATACCTTCTTATAAACAAATAAAGACCTTTAAACTTAATAAGCTATTTATAAATTAGATTATACTTAGGTATTACTACTACCTACCTACCTATCCCTAGAGGTTATAAGTAAATTATATTAGCTACTAATAGCTACCCTAAGTAGTCCTATAGCTAATATCAATACACTAGAGCTAGAGGATAGGCTATAAGGCTACCTCCTAGTTAAATAGATCCTATAGTTAAACTATAAACTAGATATATTATTACTTAAAGTATTGAAAATACTTATTATTATAGAAAAGAAACGCTAGAAGATAAGAAATAAACTCCTAATAATGGCCTCTGGCCACTGCATAGTGATTTTACCTGCTTAAGTGCAATAGACCTTCTAACTCCGCGCCTCCTGATAATATATAGCCTTTAGTCACGTGATCGTAACTCTCCTAACTATAGCTACACTTATATATACCTATAGCCTTATAATCTTTAACTTTATATTAATAATAACGTGGTTTTTAATTATTTAAACTACGAAACTATTAACTTTTCCTCTCGCGCACTACCTGCGCTGCTAATACCGCCTCTATTACTACTTCATCCGCTAGAACTATGCCGTTATTAGCAACGCTCTCTCTATTTAGCGCAAGCCGTATTTACTAATATTTAAGCCCTAAGGGGCCTAGGCCGCCTCTACCTTAATAATACGGAGGACCTGCTCGAAGAAGGGCTACTCTATAGGGTATATAATAACCCGCCTAGCTTTTACTACTAAGTCTATTTACTTAGCTATAATATAATAATAAGTATTCCCTCTAGGGGTATTAATAAGAGCCCTCTTAAGAGCTATACTAATAATATACTCTCTATATATAATAGAGTAGTTAAAGAAGGAGCGGGTTTTATTGATTATATTAATACTAAACTCTCTAGTAAGCTCTTATATATTATTAATATTAAAAGTTATACCTTATATAAGCTTAGCGTTTTTATATATAAGGTCTAGTATTAATATAGTTAAGGGATAAGGAAGAGGGAGAGGTATAAGGCCCTACTCGCAGAGCTTCTTATACTTCTAGCTATAAGAACCTCTTAGGAAAGACCTCTTTAGTTAAGGAGTTACCTCTTATATAGTAATATTTACCTTTAGTACCTTATTAGAAGGTCGACCTTTTAGGTTAAGAAGTCATCTTATATAGTAGCTTTTATAGCACCTTACTAGAAGGTTTAGCGAGGGCGTTTCTAGGCTATAAGAGCCTTAGTAGCCTATTTAGCTCTAATATAATTAGCCCTAGTGCAGCGCGCGTCCGACTTTATATAGTAATATTTAGAGGGTTTGCTTGCGAGTAGTAGGAATATATAGGGTTCCTATATTATTTTCCTTAACTAGTAGAGGGTATAGGTTAAAATACTTATATAGTATTTCCCGAATTATACCTGCGAACTAGGTGAATTTGTTATAGTCTTTTTGCGAAGGGGCTGCGGCGTAATTCCGAACTCAAACTTCTAATAATATATAGGAAGCTTATAATACTAGAAGAAGAGGATCTTTATATAAAGTTAATTTATAAAGCCTATATTTAAAAGCTTATAATATACCTAAGTTAAAATAAGACTATTAAACTCCTAAAGAAATACTATTACTAGCCCTACCTAACTACTTATATTAAGTAGTATATTTATAATAACTATACTTACTACTAGGCTTAGAAGCTAAGAAATAAGCCTCTAAATAAGTTAAAGCCCTTTTTTATACTAGATTACCCCTAGGAGTATATTATAATAGATTTTATATACTATTTATCTAATTACTATAAGTATAATAATATATTTATAGTAATATACTACCTATTAAAGAAGACGGTTTCCCTCTCTTATTATAAAACTATTATAGCGCGGGACCTCGGTTAGCTATACTATACTTATATCTTCTAGTATATAAGCTTCCTTATTATAATTATATCTAATAGAGGCCTCTAGTTTACTTCTAACTTCTAGAATAAACTCTATAAGATATATAATATAACTATATAGTTAGGTATAGCGGGCTATATAGAGACTAATAGATAGATAGAAATCTTTAACTAGTACCTAATTTAATACTTATACTTCTAAATAAGCTATTTCTAGGATAATTAAAGTAAAATACTCCCTACTATAGATTTTACTTAAGTAGTATTACTAAATAAAACTATAGGGCTTATATTATTTAAGATAAAATAGGGATATCTACTATAAATAAGCTTTAACTAGGACTAATATATATAAAGGTTCTTAATTATAAAAGAAAGAATTAACTAAGGCGACGCCTAGTAGCTTATATAAAACCTCTATAATACCTAGGATATTACTATAAGAGTATAGCTATAGGCCTAAACTAGGAAGGGCTAGAATGCTAAAACGTAGGTATACGTAGTTATATTAAACTATTGCTTAACCTTCTAGGTATCTAGCTTATAGAGTTTTCTTAAGGGTATATATATTTACTACTAATTTGCTAATATTCTGCTAATAGCGTTAGCTCTATACCCTATACCTACTATTATTCCTTATAATTACCCCCCCCCCTCTAAAGCCTTAGTCCCTAAGGCGTACTAATAGGGTAATGCGGCTCTATATTATTATAGATATTATTACTAACTATAGGGCGGCGTCTCTACGCCTTTATTATATTATTTACTCTTACCCTCTACGCTAGATCTAGGTAGTTATAGCGAATAATATATTTTCGTTTTCCTAGCGCGTTATAGGTATTTTTAAATTTTAATTATTATTATTATTTTTTAATTAGTTACTAATAGTTATATAATCGTTTAGTAGTATATAACTAGTAATTATTTAGCCTTATTACCTAGTAACTTAAAATATAAAAGGGCGTTTTCTTTTTAAGGTCTCTAACCTAGTTAGAATTTCTCCTCTTTATAATCTTTTTTAGTCTAGCTACCTCTCTTATTTTAGCGCCTATTTTATAAGCTTTTATTATAATAATTAAGTTCTCTCCCTTTTTCTTTTAATCTTATTTATATCCCTTTCTAGCCTCTTACTAATAGTTCTCTATAATATCTTATATTATATATATAGGCGTAGTTCTTATGAAATACTTCTATAATCCTAAGATTCTTTCTAGCGATCTTACTAGTAATACTAATAATAGCTATCCTTACTTTAGCTTAATTTATAAAATATATTAGGATATTATCTACTTTTACTATATATATAGCAAGTATATATAAAAGTATATCTATTATATTTTTAATAAAAAGAAATATATTACTATAAATCTCTACTAATTTACTAATAGGTTGCTATATATTAACGTTTTTAGGTCCCTTAGGAGCTTTAGGGCGTAGCTTAGATACCTTAGAATATATTCTACTAGATCTAGATCTAGTAGCGCGATAGTATTCTAACCCCTTTCTATTATTATTATATTCTAGCTACGCTTAGCGACTATTTAATAATATAGAAGCGTATTAATAAGCTTATCTACGATCTTATTACTAGTAATAGTAGCTATAATATAGAGTAGCTTTAGCTCTAGGAGCTTGCTTTAATCTATAAGCACCTCGCGCTCGACGTCCTAGTTTATATAGGCTATTACTCGCTATTCCCTTACTAATTATATCCTACTAACTACTAGTTTTTGGGTTAGTACCCTTTATAATAGTATTATATTCTTTAGTACTTAAACGCTACCTAGCTAGTATATATTTATAATAATAATCCTATTAACTACCTCTATAATCCTATTAACTACCTCTATAATAAGATTAACTACCTACTTAATAACCCTTTAATAAAGCTAGTCCCTATATATACTTATAAGCGCAATATCGCCTTTTTCCCTAGGTTTTATAAGGAGCTTTAGGAAAATCTCGCTAAGTATACTACTAATAATATCCCCTCCTGCTTTATTACTATTACTAGTACTTACCCTATCTCCCGCGCCTCCTACCTTAATACCCCTATTAAGTATAGCTAAAGTAATAGTAAAGAGTTAGTAAAGAAGACTACGAGAGCTAAGGTTATTATTACTATCTCTAATAGTAATAGTTCTAGTAATAAGTTAAGTAGTAGTACTAGTAGCGAGTCGGCTAGTAATTAGCTTATAAGTAGCGATAGTAGGGATACTAATAGCGCTAGTTTAGCGACTACTTATTATAGTAGTCGTAGTAATACTACTCGTAGTTATAGTAGTTATAGTAGTTACCCCTATAGCTATCTTAAGAAGTTAATAACTAATTAGATAGTTAGCTCTTTTTCCCTTTTATAGGATAATACCCCTTTTTACTATAGCCTTAGCGATAATTTACTACTTAATTTAATTAATATTTTACTTCTAATTTAAGTTCTCTTTTATAGTCTCGTGGTTTATAATTACTAACCTATTATAGTAGTTTTAGTAACTAATCGTCCTACTTCTTATAAGCCCTCTTATATTATTTATTAAACTTACGAATAGCCTCTTGCGCGTTTACTAAGTTCTCTATAGGCTCTTATATATTATATCCTATAAGCTATCCTACCTACTTAACTAAGTATTATATATTATTACTAATACCTTACTATATAATAATCTCTTTAACCTCCTATTCCTCTAGCTTATCCTTAAGCTCTAGGTATATAGGTAAGTCCTTATTACTTACTTAGTAATTATCTTATAGCTCTAGTAAGGTAACTAAGAATATATTATATATCCTTTAGTACTATAGTAGTAGATAAACTCTATAAGCTTACGTGCTAATTAGTTCTATAATAGCTACCTATATAAACCTAGGTACTAGTTTTTTATTCTTAAACTAGAAGTTCTTTATTAATAGCTTAATAACTTATCCCTAATAATAGGTCTATTCCTTATACCTCGTGTTATAATACTTAGCTTACGCCTTAGTAGCTTTCTATTATTATTCCTAGGCCTTCTTATAAAGCCTCGAGATATATTTAATTCGCTCCCTTATACCCTATATTATAACCCTATTTATAGGGGTTATATATTCTATATAACGTAAGTAATAGCTATATAAGGCTTCTATTAGCGAGTAGCTAGTAGTACTATAGTAACTATTCTTATATATATACTTAGCCTTAGGTAACTAGATAGCTTATTCTTATAGTAAGTCGCTAGTATATACTTATAGGTACTTTTCTAATATCTAGTACGTCCTTTTAGACTACCTATCTATCTAGGGGTAATATATAGTAGAGAGGCGGCGCTTAATAGCTCTTTCTCTTATAAATTCCTCTTAAAATTAGCTAATAAGGAGCTTATCTTAGTTACTAATAATACCCTCTAGGGTACTAAAATAGTACTTAACCTATTTATGAATAATCTACGCTAACTTAGTAGCTATTAGCTACTTTATTATTAGAATAAATATAGCAAACTTAGTTATCTAGTATATAATAACGAGAACTATGTTATACTCCTTGCCTTTATACTAATAGCTTAGTAGTAATCTAGTAATAAAGTCTATACTAATTTCCTAAAACGGGTATGCTAGTAGGGGTAGTAGGTATAACTTTCTATAGGGCTTATGCCTTAGAACCCGGATCCCTTAGTATATATAGCACCCTATAATATAATTATATATATTTATAGCTAAGTTTAGCTAGTAGAACTTCCTTGAAATTCACTTAATAGTCTTATTTACCCCTATATAACCCGCTCTATAGTTATTATAGTATTAGTAAAGGATTTTAAGTCTTAGGGACCTCTCCTAGGGTATCTCTAACTTTCCCTTATAGAATAAGGTTCTATAGCTATTAAGTATATAGCCCCTATAATCGCTAGCTAGTTTATATACCCTCTCTAATTAGGTCTAGTAATATAAGTTATTAGCTTATAGTCTATAGATAAGACTTTCTATTGCTTTAGAGGGTTACTAACTATATACTATTTCGCTTATTATAAGCTCCCTTATAACTTAGCATAGGATATACTACTACGCTATAATAACCCTAGCTCTAAGCGAGTCCTCTAGGTTAATAACTTCTCGCTAAGTATTCTCTACGTCTTCCCTTGCTCTTTAGCGTTAGGTTATTATAGCTATTATAGTTATAGTAATATTAGTATACTATAGAGCGCTATACTAACTAGAGACTAAGGCGTCTCTACCCTTAGAGCTATCTATCTAAAAGGGGCGTTATTTTATACTAGCCCTTATAATATTAATAAATACTTTTAAAGTCTCTATATTACCTTATAAAGTAGTAATACTTATCTAGAGGTTTACTAGTAAGTTACTAATAAACCCTAGCTTCCTCGCTAGGGTTAGGAGTATATTATTATATTTTACCTCCCCCTCTATATAATCTAGCCTCCTAGATAGCTTATCTACTAGGTTTATAACCCCTAACTTATACTCAAGGTTAAAGTTAAATACTAAGAGTTTATATACCTATCTAATAAGCTTTCCCTAAAGGTCCCGTACTAATATACTAATAACTCCCTTTAGCGCCTAGTAATCTATTAGGATTATGAACTTTTTTAATATACCCTAAAGGTAATAAGCTTAATAATCTAGGCTTTTAATTATAGTAAGAAGCTCCTATTAGCCTGCTCTCTAATACTACTTAATATTACTAAGCTTCTATAAATAATAAGTAACTAGTTACTACTAGCTATTAATATATTATAATAAGATATTAGATATAGCTTTTATAGAAGTATCTATTTTAACCTTTATTTTATAAGTTAGGTCCTAATATTAGAGAATAATTACTAAGTAGAAGGTAGCTTAGAGCTATTTAAAGGCCTATTAGGCCTCTTTTAGCTAGTAAAATTCGCTTCCCTTCTTATTATTCTCGCTACCCTTTAGTAGGGATATTATAAGGGCTATAATACCTAAATAGCTTATAATAAACTTATAGTAGAAATTATAAAATCCTAGGAAGATATAGACCTCCCTATATATATTAGGTAGCTTCTATTTAGTAATAGCTTAGACGTAGGTTTAATCTATTAATATACTTTTAAGTATAATAATATACCCTAGGAACTCTACTTATTATTAGTAGAACCTATACTTATTAAGCTTAGTATATAGCGCCTACTAGCAAAGCCTACGGAGTACTTAATAAAGGTCTTTTATATACTACTCTCTTATCTTAGAATAAATTATAATATTATCTATATAAGTAATATAATAGGTATCTAGTAGCTTAGTAAGCGCTTAGTAAATATATACCTAGAACGTTACTAGGGTATTTATAAGTCTAAATAGTATAATAATATATTTAAAGTGCTTATAACGAGTCTTAAAAGCTATTTTCTAGTAGTCTTCTAGCTTAATATAGATATAATAGTATATATCTTAAAAGTTAATCTTTAAGATCTATTTCGCTCCCTAAAGCCTATTTAATAGCTTATTAATAAGGGGGAGTAGATATTAGTTCTTTAGTATTACCTTATTAAAGCTTTAATAATTTATATAAAAGCATAAGGATCTATCCTTCTTAGGTATAAAGAGAATAAGGGCGCTTACCTCGCTTATTAAGGGTTAAATCTATTTTATTACTTAGTTATTAGTAATATATTAGTAGAGCTCCTCTAGCTAATACTTATTTAGTAGGTAGATAGGCTTATATAGAGGTTTCTTCTCTTTAATTAGGTTAATAGTATATTCCGCACCCTCTAGGGCTAGGTATTCCTTTACTAACTACTTATTAAATATTACTTATTTACTAAGTAGCTCTAGTAGTAATTTTACTTTACCCTCTAAGGTATCCTCCTCGCCTAGGGCTTCTGTTAGTAGCTTATAGGGGGTAATATTTCCTAATATATATATAATATAAGCCCTCTAGCTATTCTTCATAACTTCCTATATAAATACTAATAGCTTAGTAATACTAAGGCGCTTATATCCCTAGGTATTTATCTAGGTATTAATTATAATACCCTTTCTTCTTATAGAGTATTATAATAAGAGGAGGTCCCCTATTCCTTTAGGGTAGGGAGCCCTAGTAAAGAGTTACTATATCTTCCTTAGTTATCCCCTTAAGTTAATAAGGAAGAAAGTTAACTAGTATATATTCTAGCTTATTATAGAGGACTTATTAAACCCCTCTAATATAAGGGTATGCGCTACTATAGGTTATAGTTATAGGGATTTTACTAGTTAACTACTAATAATATTAACTTAGGAATAGGAATCTATATCTACTACTACTTCTTATTTAGCGATATTCTAGAGAATAATTACTTATCTCTTTATAATATCTCCCCTTAGGAGGGTATCTAGTTTTAATATAAGTATAGGGGTTATTAGTATAGTCCCCTAGCTTATTCGTTTTCTAATAGGTTAAGTTCCTTAACTTCTCTTATAGATTAGATTATATTAACCTTTACTTTCTTAATAAATACTTAGTATCCTACTAGTATTTTGTTCGCATTTTATTATTTATCTAGGTAGTCTACCCTCTTATACCCTTTCTTCTTATAGCTAAAGTATACTAAGGGGTTAGATATTATAGGTTATATATTAGGGCTAAATATAGGCTAGCCCCTATTAGATCCCTATATTATACTACTAACTAGTTAGTAAGGTATTAGGCTTTAGGAACCTCGCGTAGTTCTATAGCTAGAGCTCTACTAGCCCCCCCTTTAGCTTACCCTCGCTATAAAGGGGACCTTTAGTATATACTCTTCGCTTATATATTACTTCCTACTTTTACTCCGCAGGGTCTTATTATCCTATTAGTAATATATCTCTTATAGGTATTCCGCTTCTATAGCTATATCTCTTAATCTCTATATTTTAACTTTCTAATATTTAAGCTCTCTATATAAAAGGGGGGCTAGTTAGAAGTATAGTATATAGGCCTTAGCCTTACTATCTTCTATACTAACTATACCTAAGTTCTAATATATTACTAATAGGATAGGATAGGATAGACTTAGCTATATAACTTTCGGAAAACTCCCTTAGCGCACGGACCTGTTATAAGAAGACTATAGAGTAGAGCGTAGAGGAGAGGAGCGTAGCGGAGAGTATTATTACTACTATTAGTACCTTAATAACCCTATACCTCGTTTTTTTTTAGGAATTTCTCAGCAAATCTACGCCTAATAGGGAGTATCTCTTTTAATTAGATCTGCGAATTATTCTATATATCTTTTAAGCCTACTCTTAATATTCTTATCTATTTATAGGTAGAGCTATATTATTTATTTTATTATCTTTCTAGTTCTTATTAGTTCTAGCCCTTTCTAATAGTACCTAGAGGCGGATTCTTTTACTCTTTTTAATAGCTTTTATAAGCTTCTTAGAGAGTTAGATGCCTTCGCTATATCTATACGTCCCTGCTATTAATATATATATATATATAATTAATCTACTTTAAATATAATAATAACTTAAGAAATTTATAAGTAATAAATAATAACGATATAAATAATAATAAAAACGTAGTTTAAAGAGAGGAAG
>JAVHLU010003455.1:0-11189 GCA_036785755.1 Colletotrichum ledebouriae
TAGCTTTAAAAACAAGGCTAGATATTACTTTAGCGGTTATAATATATGCCCGTTATAGTAGTAATCCCTCTAAAGAGCACTTTATAGCTCTTAATAGAATATGGGGATATATAAATAAATTCCCTAATAATACGGTCCACGAAGTAGGCGAAAATTATAAGTAAAAACTGCTATTAATTTCGAAGGGTTTTTCCTTAAAGGCGATAAGCCCTTTTATAAGGGTTAATATATTTAGGTACGTTTAATATATTAAATATATTAGACGCCCTTAAGTAGGATAACCGCGCTAAGCGCGTTTAGTATTAATTACCTATATAAGAAGAAAAAGGTATTAACTGCGATACGTAGTATAAAATTTAATTTATACCTCCTATTATAGTAATATACTAGTAAGTAGAGCTATACTATTATATATAAGTAATTATATATAACCTTACTTCCTTTCTATTCTATACGTTTTAATTATATCCTACTTTAGGCTAAGGGAGTCTTAGGTATAGTATTAGTTATCTTTAAGAGGTTAGAGTAGTCCTTATCCTCGTTATTAATAATCTCTTTAGCTATAACTAGGAGTTAGTTAACGCTAATACTATAAGTAATAGCTAATTAGGTATTATCCTTATATTACTCTAGGAATAAGTAGCGAGATTTATTACTAACCTTAGGGTATGCTTTAGTAACGCTATTATCTTTAATTATAGTAATTAAGGTAGCGAGGGAGGTAATATTAGTATAAAGGCCTTAAAGGTTAATAGCGTATTTATACTAAAAGTTAGCTATATCTATAGCTTTAGAGTTACTAAGGTCTAAGAGAGCTTAGATAGCGCTTAAGTTATTACTATTAACTATAGTCTAACTAACGTAAGCGTTATCCTTAGTATATATACTAGGAAACTTATATTATAATATCTACTTAATAATAAAGAATAGTAATATAGCGCTAAACTCCGGGTTGCTTATAATTCGTTTAATTATAAATAAGTTAAGGGCGCGGATATATATATATAGACTAAGGATAATTAAGCTATTCTAAATAAGTATATATAGGGTGAGGCGTTTAGCGTAGCAGGTAGCTATAAGGTTAGTAGTATTAAAGAAATAGAGGCGCTAAAGGTATATATTAATTACCTCTTAAGTAGTTAGGAACTTTATATAAGAACGGGTAAGGTAATAGAGGCTAGCGATATAAGTATAGGATTACTAGTCTATAACGACGATTTTCTTAATACTAGTAGTAGCGTTAGGCGTTTTAGCAGAGCTAGGTATATTAATAGCATTAAAGGGGCTAATATTAGAGGAAGGATTAATATTAGAGCGATCCTCTAGGCTAGTAGCTAATACTATATACTTAGTAGAAGACCTAGTAATAAGGTATTATTCTAGGCTAAGGAAGCCTAGGCTCTCTTATATTAGTCCCTAGGGAATAGTTACTGCGATAAACTTAAACTTATTAGTAGCTAACTTAATAAATTAGCCTAGGTTAAGAGTAATAGCGCTAGCGTTAGTAATATAACCCTTAGAGAGTGCTATAGTTAGGGCGATCTAGGTCTCCTTATATTTATTAAGTAGTATAGTAATACGGCTAACGCGTTTACTATAGGCTTATATTCCCTTAATAGCCTTAATAGTATCTATCGCATTAGGGGTACTAACGCTAGTAACTTACTTCTTAGGAGTAGCTATCTTATTAGTCTTATTCTAAGCAATAGGAGTTAATCTAGTACTAGTTATAATAATATTAGTTAATAGTTAAGGTTTAACGTATTTAGTAGTATTAATAGCTTAGTTAGGTTAGCTAGTATTAAGGGATAGTTTAGGCTAATTAGTATTAATAGTCTTATTAGCTTAGTTATATTTAGTAGTAATAGGTTTATTATCTCTACTTAAGGCCTCTCTAGAATTAATAGAAATAGGCATACTAGTGATATTAATAGTATAATATAGGTTATATTTAAGGGAGTTCTATATAGTATTATAGAGGGATAGCTACTTAATATTCGAGATAGTATTAGGGAATTAGTAGTAGAACTTAATTCGGTTTATAAATAGTAATTAGGTAACTAAGTAAGCGTTAATACCTAAGTAGATAATAAATAGGGTACTAGAAATATTATAACTAGTTCTACGACGTTAGGTCTCTTAGTTAAGGGTATATTTAAAGATTTCTTAGTTATAAATATAGTATCTAGGCTTATTATAAGGGATCTTAATATTAAGTAAGTAGTAATAAATATAGTCGAGGGTAATATACTTAGCGTCTTCGCATTTAGAGCGTTATCTATTTATAGTAAAGTAATACCTAGGTATATATAATATAAGTTACTCTAGTAACGCTAAGCGCGTAATAGTATAGAGCGTTAATAAGATTTCTTAACGTCTCGATAAGGATAATAGTAATAAAGGGAGATATATAAGAGTAATAATAGTATAGTAACGGGGTTAAAGGTATTAACGCTCTTTAGCGAAATATATATATAGAGGATAAATACGCTTAATACTAAGTAAGCGGAGGTAGTAGTAATAACTAGTAGGGTTACCTAGTAATATAAATTTATTTTATATATATATACTTAAGCGCTAATTTTTCTTATTAGTTAAGTAAGAGTAGGGGTCGACCTTCTAGCGAGGAGGGCGGTTATATTTATAAAGGTTCTTATAGTACTAAGGGTAGAAGGAGTTTAAGAGGGAAGGTATAATAAGCGTAGTTATCTTTACTAACGGGATAGGCGCGAATATCGCTATTATTAGGGTAAAGTTCTTAGACGCGCTAAGCGCGCTAAACGTCTTTATTTTATAATAAAGCCTTAGTTATAATACTCTTTATAGTCTACTTATCTATTTAAGGCGCTTTAAGCGGCGTATTCCTTATTTATAATATATATTATATTATTCCCCTAGGTTCTTACGAGGCTTTCCTCTTAAGTATCTTAATAGTCTTTTACTAGGCTCTAATACTAGTTTAATACCCTATTAAATAGGTCTTTAAGCTTATACTTATTTATAGAGCTATTCTATCTCTTATTCCTTACTTTTAAACGTAGTAATAAGTTTATCTGCGTTTATAGCGTCTTTATCTATTTAAATAATATATATTAGTAGGTAACCTTTCTATTTAACTAGATATTATACCTTTCCTCGCGCGAGGGTTTATTTCTTAAGAATGCTTTTAATCTCGAAATACTTATATACTTTAAGCTAATAAATATTATTATCTTCCTTAATATTAACTAGGCCTTAGTAGTTATCTTAGTAGTTAAATAGGTTACTACTAGGGGCTAGTGCTAGTATAAGTTAGACGATAGATATAACTAGGTAAATATTTATATTAGGTAGAATATTAAGGTAGTATACTAACTTACTAACGCGTTTAAGGACCTTAAATAGAATACGCTAGTAGCTATACTTTAGGTTTAGTCGTCCTAGTAGATAATATTCTAATCCTATTTTAAGGTATACCTAGTTACCTAGCTTAAAGGTAATAAAATAATATTTTTATTATACTATTCCTTTATATATAGCTAGGCTACTACGATTAAAATTTTTACTTCCTCCTAGAAGATTTCACGGTTTATTTTAGGGTTAGTATTACCTAAGATATTTAACGTGTTATTAGTGTTTTTACTATATAGGATTTAGTTTAGTAAATAACTAATAACTTATAAGTAGGCGTTATTAAGGTTATATTAAAGGCTTAGTAGTAATATTACCTAGTTATTATTAGCGAGGTTAAGAAAGTAATAAATAGCTAGTTCGACGGTTTGATTTTTATATTCTAAAATACTATTAGTTTATAGATAATATATAGTTAAGAATCTTAATTTAGTATATAATTCTACTTATAGTGCGGTCTAAAACCTTAAAAGGAATTTTTAGTTATAATTAGATATAATAGCTTTTAGTATTCCCTAGTTACTATACTAGAGCTTATATAGAAGGAGGCGTCCCTAGATCTTAGTAGTATATATTAAGTAACCTAGGATAAGGAGAGTTACTTTAGAGAACTTATTAGTTATAGTAAGTATTATATTAAGAAGTAGGAAGTTCTCTACTTTATAGCTTAAATATTATAAAGGTATTTCAGGAAGTCTAATAATAAAGTCTATAGTAATTATATAGAAGGGAATCGCTAGTATTAATATTAGCTATATCGCGCTAAGTAGTAGTTAATATTCTATATTTATTATTCTATATTATAAGTAGTTAGCTATATAATTATTAATTTATCGTTTAAGATATAGTATATAAAAGTATTTATTAATAGCTCTCTACGTCCGTTCCTTACTAAAGTAATAGTAGTTATTATAAGCTTCCTCGATAAGAGGTATTACTAACTCTTTTAGGATATAGAGCCTTCGTTTATTAGTATAGGGGTTAATATAGTAAAGAAGACTATTATATATAACGAAGTTAAGGTCTATATTATCTGCTTTTTTATAGAGTATCTTATATACTCTACTCTAGGACTTAGAGTTAGCATATAATTAGATAAGCTTAGCTTTAAAGTTATTATTAAGAGATACTTCTATTATAAAGTTAACGCCTATTAGTATATTATCCTATATCTTATCGAGTTCCCTAACGTCTTTAATAGGGATTTCTATTATAAGTAGGCGTAATAATATATTTACTATAATATTTAATGTTCTAGGGATATAATAATATACTAGGGAGAACTAGCTAAGATATTCTAATAATAATATAAGTTATAAGTTAGACCTCGTCTTATCCTCTAACTATAGCAACGTTTATTTAATAATATTATATATTACTAAATAGTTAGTAAGTACTATTATAGGGTCTCGTCTAGATAAATATAGTATTAGCTAATACTTCTTTATTACTTATACTAAGTAAGCTACTTTAAGTTTAGTAGGCTAATACTTCTATTTAGCTTAGTTAAGGGCCTTGCTAATATAAGTAATTAGATATATATTAGTACGCTTAATAGGGTTATAAGGTTTCTATTTAATATAGTTAGCTAGCTAGAAGATTAGCGCGGAGTATCCGTATTCCTTTAATAAGTTAAGCTATATAAATAGCTACTTATCGGGCTTATAATAGAATAAAGCGTTATTTACTATTAAGGCGTCTTTAATATTATTAAAGCTAGCTACTTCTTCTAGCGTAGGTTTAAAACTTATCTTTTAATAAAAAAGCTTTCTCGTAGCGCCTTTATCCTTCCCTTAAGCTTAGGCTTTAGCTAGTAACCTAGTTTTATGCTATTAGAGCGGTTTAATATAATAGCTATAGCATAGTATTATATATTATAGAAACCTAGTTACGCCTATCTAATACTTAAGTTAGTAGAGGTTATAAGGGTACTTAATTTTTTTAATAGCGTTAATACGGTCTTAAGTATTTAATAGTCTAAAGGCGTTAATAGTAAAGCTAAGTAGCTTAATAGAAAGATATCTAACGAATAACTTCTTTACTAAAAGCGAGAGTCTAATATCTATAAAGAGTTTAAGAATTGCATTAAGGTACTTAAGGTAGGTATTAAGATCCTTTAAGGCGATAATAATATTATTAATAAACGTATAGGTATATTCCTTATATAGTTATAGGAGTCTATCTATAACGCGTTAAGCATAAGCAGGCGAATTATAGAATCCTATAAGTACTACTTTTAAATATTCTTATCCCTAGTAGCTAACTATAGTAAATTAATCTTAATATTCCTTCTTAATAAGAAACTAATAGAAGAAGGATTAAGTATTAACTATAGTAATCTATAGCTTACTATAAAGGCGTTTAATAATATCTTATTATAATAGTATAGGGTATACGTTAGGGATAGTAGCTTTATTAAGAGCATATAGGTCTATAACTATATAACCTTTATACTTACTATTTATAATTCGCTATATAGTAAATATAGGGGCTCTAAATAGTATAGGTCTAGAGTTACCCTATTCTATATAGTTTTAAGCATAGAGCTCGTCCAAAGTTTTATTAATAAGGTTCTTATCTTCCTTATTAATAAGATAAGGTTATTAGTTAATATTTATATTCTGCTATCCTTTAATAAGTTTAACCTTAAGGTATTAATCTTCTAGAAGGTTAATTAGTCCTTAGTCCTTCTAGATAGCGGGGTAACGCGAGATAACCTCTTTAAGGCGTTATATAGCTTTAGTATCTTAGTTATAGATATATATACCTTCTTTAGTAATAACTACTAGTAAGTTTTTAGGCTTAGTTATACCTATCTTACTATTTAAGTTAATATTCCCCTTATAGATATCTCTGCTATTCAGCGTTATATTATTATTAGTTATGCTATAGTTAGCTTCCTTACTAGTTAGGTTAGAGATTTCTACTTATTTATTAACTAATAGTTCTAGTTACTAAGCGAGTATTATAAGCTTGCGATTAGAAAGACTAAAAATAGCGTAATATATTAGGTCCTTATATAATAATATTAAAAAGGCTATTTATAGTTAATTATAAGTCTTTAGTTTAAGGTATCTATTAGACTTAAAGGGCGCTAGGGTTCTAAGCTTAATACCTCTTTTAATCTTTAATAGGTAAGGAGTGTTATTAATAATAGGAACGAGTAGTGAATTACCTATATATATATATATATACCCTTCGTGCTTTAGGCTAAATAGAAGGGACTCTATTTTACTAAAGGTATTTTAATTTAAATAGTAGAGCGATTATATAGCGTAATAGTTGAATTTCTTATAGTATATATATTATAAACTTTTAAAGGGACTTTTAAATAGATCTAAGAGGGAATTTAAATATTATCGCAAGATGCGATTCGGACGTATAATTCCGAGTTTAGAATATCGAGCCTATTAGGTATATTAAAGTCTTACCCTATAAGTAGACTAGTATCTAAATATAGGATAAGCTATATACCTATATAGAGCTTAGTAGTTATTATATATCTATTAGGTTATTATCCTTATATAAGAATCGCGAAGGTTACCTAGGTAATAGTCTTAAGGCTTCTTACGCCTTAGAGCTTAAATACCTTAGGTTCTCTTAAGAGGATATAGAACTATTATAGGTAGGCTTTGCTTATAACTAAGCGGTCTACGCTAGTATTAATATAAACTACGATTAGTAGTCTATTATAATAGCCTCGGATAATAATTTTAGTATATATATAGTAGTATAAATATATAACTATATATTACTATAGCTTAATAGGACTAATAAGCGTTATATTTAGCTAAGGGGATAGAAGGGTTTAATATAAGAAGATACCCTTAAATTTAGTATATAGCTTAGCGTTATAAAAGTAGGTTTTATATAAGTAGATTCCGGGATCCTTAAGGAGTGAATTTTAAAAGGAGTTAATATTAAAAATAGGGTACTTATCCTTATATCTAGGGATATAACCTAGAGGGTATTTATAGTAATAAGCGGGTTAAGTAACTAGGTTAATATACTTAGGATTATCTTCCTATTACTCTTAATTATCCTCGTCGTTAGTACTAATAACTAAGTCTTCTTTATATAAGTCTAAATCCTCGCTAGCCTTAATATACTAGATATAGTTAAAGTCGCCCTTATCTAATAAAGTATATACTTCCTCTTCTACTTACTCGCGACTAGTACCCTTAGTTATATAGGCTAAAGGGTAACTAGGTAGTTAAGGATACTAAATATATTAACTAGGCTATTTATATTAGTATTTAGGCCTTTGTCGTTAGTTAAATTAAATTTCCTTACGAGTAAATAATAAGGGTTTAGTAGCTATATTAGTAGCTTACTTTATAGGTCTTAATAGTAATAGGCTAGATATAATCTCTTTTGGGTTTATATAGTATAGGTAACGAGTAGCTATAGTGCAGCCTACTTTTAAGGTTTCTTTTAGTAATAATTATATTATAGAAGTTCCTATATAGGTCGCCTTAGTAGAGGGTTAGACTAATAATTGCTAGGATCCTTTAGTAACTATTTAATACTAGCTAGGGATTATTTTCTATAGGCTTATAATAAACTTATTATAGTTCGTATTATTAGTTAGCTAAGGAATACTAATAACTAGTTCTATATCTATCTTATTATAGGTAATAGTTAATACCTTAGATTTGCTCTCTTTAGTATCCTTATATAGTCGGGTAACCTTAGTTATCTAGTATTAAATATTATATTAATTATATACGTTGCATAGAGTATACCTCTCCTTAGTTAAACGTGCTTTAGCGATTTCGTATAATAAATAAAAACGTTTAAGTAATAACTCTTTCTAATAGTCTAGCCCGTAGTCGGGGTCCTTAAGTTCTACCTTCTTATTAAGTATTAGATTAGCGTAGTACTAGTTCGAGGTATACCTTAGTAAGGTTTAATATAGGTTAAGGGTAGCTATAGCTAGGTTCCTATTATCTAACTTAATATAGCTATTGATCGTATTAATAAAGCGATATATATTTTAGTAGATAGTCCTTAAACTACTATTAATATATATATTTTTAACTTCGTTATTATATAGAGGCGGATTAAATAACCTAATTATATTAATCTTAAATTAAGGAGTGCTACGCCTAGGTTCTATAGCTAATATTCTAGCTATTACTTATACTACCCCTTCTTTATTTATAGAGAGAAGGAATATAAGAAAGTTATAGCTAACTAAGAACCTATTAGGGTTAGATAATAGTTTAATAGTATCTCTTAGCCTAGCTAGTAATTAAGGGTATTAATTACCTTAGCTATTACTATTACTATAACTAGGGCTACCTCCTTTATTATTTTAACCCTCGGGGTTATTATTATCGCCTCTATTACTAGGATCTCTAGGCGGTATAAGTAGTAGTAGTAGTAGAGGAGCGTCCTCTATATGTTTAATATCCTAATTATATCCTTTGCTTTTATTAAGGTTTAATAGACTAGCTTCTAATTCCTAGGTGCCTATCTTATTATATTACTTACTCTAGCTATAAGTACTAGGGTAACTTTATAAGTTACTTAGCTTAGGTGCGGGAGGGCTATCTATTCCTTTTCTTTAGGTTAGGAATAAAGTACTTAATATATCTATACTTTCTTTAAATAACGTATAGAAAGTATTTAAGCTTAGCTCTAGTATTAATATAGTAATTATATCCTTTAATATAGGTTTAAGAGGTAGGAGTTATAAGCTATTTATAAAACTTTATCTAAACTTATAATATTCCTCTAGAGTTAATAGGAGTACTAAGAAAGCTTTAGGGATTATTATTATATTAAGTTTAGATATAGGTTTTAAGATATCTAGCTTATCTATAGCTTTAGCTCTTAGGGTCTTATAGCCTCCCCTCTTTTTATCCTCTTTAAAGGGGAGTATTAAGTCTAGAGTCTAGCCCTATTTAATCTCTATTTTAATATATTAATTATAATAAAGGAGATTAAGGTAATACTACTACCTAATAGTATTAGTAAATAGTTATAGGTTAGTTATCTATATTTATAAGACCTTACTTTAAACGCGTTGAGTAGTTTTATATACTTCCCTATATAGTATTAACTTTTAAATATATCTATAGCAGTTTGCTAAGCGTTATTTAAAGTTCTTATAAGTAATAGCTATAATACTTACTTTTATTACTAATCTAAGAAGGGTATACTTAGTCGGGGTAAGTAATATATAGAACTTATCTAGGTATTACTTAAGCGCTACTATAAAGTTTATAATAGTTAAATAGTTAATAGGTTCTAGAAGGTTAGACTTAAGACCTTCTTTAACCTTATAATTAGAAAGTAGCTTATAGGGTATAATTATTAGAGGTTTATTATCTTAGTAGGATATTCCTTAGTTAAGGAAATCTTCGAGGTTTAATATCTCTTAGGGACGTCTCTTAGTTAAGGGAAATAGTAAAGGGTTAACGTCTCTTATTAATATTTCCTAGTTAAGGGAACGGGGGAGTTTAGAGGCTTTTAACGCTATATAATACCTATAGGTATTAACTACTATAATACTACTTTATATAAACTTAATAGGGTTAGCTGTTTATATAGTTAAGTGCCTTTTTTAATTATAAGGGATATCCTTAGTTATAAGGGGATATAGCTAACTATTATAGTCGTGCTACTAATTAATATAGTCTATAAAGTAGGCGAAAATTATAGGTAAAAAATACTATAAATTTTAAAGGTTTTTTCCTTAAAGGCGATAAGCCCTTATATAAGGGTTAATACGTTTAGGTACGTTTAATGCGTTAAATGCGTTAGACGCCCTTAAGCGGGATAACTGCGCTGAGCGCGTTCGGTATTATAAGGTAATCTATACTAATATATTAGTTAAAACCTTAAACTACCTAACGGGCTTTATATTTATATTATTATTGTTATTATTATTATTATTATTTTTATTATTATATTTTATTTTATAAACCTAGCGGCCCCCTAGGGGATAAACTCCCCTAGGTTTAGGTATTATATTCTAAATATTATTATCTTTAAGTTGTTTTATCTCTATAAGCATAGCTTAAATCTAATTATCTATATATAGAGAGCAGATTGCTTACTTATAGGTAGCTAGCGTATTAAGAGTAGTTGCTGCTAATATATAAGAAGCTTTGTTTATAGTTATATTATTATTATTTATTATATTAATAGCTTCAGCGTTATTATTATTATTATTATTATTATTATTATTATTATTATTATTATTATTATTATTATTTTTATAGTTTAGGTATTCCCTTAAGACTAGGACGTCTTAAAGGGTGAAAAGTGCACTTTCTTTATATTCAATCTAATTATATTGTTTTTTAGCTTCTTCTGTTATTAAGGGGAGTTGTATTATTAACTTGGAATTATTTCTACTATTATTATTATTAATAGTAGTACTCTCCGAATTATTACCCGCGTAATCTCTAGATAATAATTTATAGTTCTCCTCGTTATTACTGGTATTAGTATTAGTTATATTGGTATTGTTGTTATTATTATTATTATTTATATCCTAAATTTTATTATTATTATTTTTATTATTATTATTATTGTCTTTATTAATACTAGCCTTAATAGTTGGATTCGGTAAAGAGTTATTACTAGGATGTAGGGGAGACATCTTAGTATTGTTATTATTATTATTATTACTACTTTTAGTAGTATTATATCGAATTGGGATTTGATATATATAGGTAACTCTTTCTATTGAGTAATAAAGGTGTTTTCTAATATAATAACGTCTCTCGACTATTGCACCTTTTTATTATTAATATTATAGACCTTATAACCGTTAGAGCTATAAC
>JAVHLU010003456.1:0-11184 GCA_036785755.1 Colletotrichum ledebouriae
ATTATATATAGCTATCTTAGCTATATCTGCTATAACTTACTAGTTAAATAATAGTAGTTTAGATAATATATAAGGGGGTAAGGAAAGGGATATACTCGCTAGAACCTACTAATAGTATATAAAAAAAGAGAAAAGGAGGATTTTAAGGTCTATATCGTTCCTACCTTAATTCTATAAGAAAGCATAGCTATTACTTTTCCCTTAGAACTAAGGTAGGTTTGCGAATATCTTCCTCTCTTTAAACTACGTTTTTATCGTTATTTATATCGTTATAATTCGTTACTTATAAATTTCTTAAGTTATTATTATATTTAAAGTAGATTAATTATATATATATATATATTAATAGCGGGGATATATAGCCGTAGCGAAGGTACCTAACTCTCTAAGAAGCTTATAAAAGCTATTAAAAAGAGCAAAAGAATCCGCCTCTAGGTACTATTAGAAAGAGCTAGAACTAATAGGAACTAGAAAGATAATAAATAATATAGCTCTACCTATAAATAGGTAAGAATATTAAGAATAAGCTTTAAAGATATATAGAATAATTCGCAAATCTAATTAAAAAAGATCGTCTCTATTAAGCGCTAATTTACTAAGAAATTACTAAAAAACGAGGTATAGGGTTATTAAAGTCCTAATAGTAATAATAATAATACTATCCTCTCTGCTATACTCCTCTCCTCTACGCTCTACTCTATAGTCTCCCTGTAATAGGTCCGTGCGCTAAGGGAGTTTTCCGAAAGTTGCGCAGCTAAGTCTATCCTATCCTATCCTAGTATATATTTATAGGTAAAGATATATTACTATTATAGATATATATCAATAGGAAAATCCAATTATATAACGAGGTAGGTAAGTATAATAAGGATACTTAATATTAACGCCTCGTGTTAGGCATAGACCTAGACCTAGGCGCCCTCGTCTACCTTAGTTATTATAATACTCTCTAGGACCTAAAGGTATAGATCGCTACTAAGGAGTATATAGCATAAGCTAGTTAGAAGCGTAACCACGACCTCTAAGACTAGATCTAGAAGTAGGTAGATACTATAGATAATCATAGGCGTTATAACTATAATAATTAACTTCGCGACGATTATAACTACTATAACTAACGCTATAATAATAGCTACTAGGATTATTATTAAGACTAATACTAAGATTAATATTCTAGATATAACCGCGGACCTCGTAATTAATAATATAACGACTTCTATTCTTACTAAGATAACTAAGAACCTCGATCTAGATATTTATAGGGATAATATAATAAACCTCGCGATTTCTGGGTGAATTTGTTGTAGTCTTTTTGCGAAGGGGCTGCGGCGTAATTCCGAACTCAACTCAATATTAAGCGTAAACTCGCCTAAGCTATAGATCGCGCCTTTCTAGATTATTCTAAACCCTTTATTCTCTATATTAATAGTAGCTAAAAGGGCCTTAGTATAGCACTATATTAAGAATAGCCTAATAGTAAAATACGACCTATCCTTTTCTTATTATATACCTTATCCCTAGCTAAGGCGAATTATACTATTTTGGAGATTAAGACGCTAGCTCTCGTCTAGTTACTATATAAACTAGAGCACTACCTTAATAATAGTAAGATATACATGCTATTAGATTATATAGCAATCCGTAATACTTTTTAAATAGTTAGTTCTAATAAACCGAAAGGGTACTACTAATTAATAAACTAGAAGCTTACGCTTACTAAATAGATAGATCGCGTTACTATTTAATATTATCTAGGGTATAAGTATATTGATACTAACGCTTTATTAAGACTCCTAATCTCGAAGCCTTTGCCCTATATATCCCTTACTAATAACGATTAGGATAAAGCTAAGAATTCTATAGAGCCGCAGGATAATAATAATAATAACGCTTATATCCCTACTATAGATAATAATATAATATAACTAGACGAGGTATACCTATTCTATAAGATCTAGATCACGACGCGTTATAGCGCTAGATAATAAGCTAACGATGTAATACCTACTACTAACTAAGTAGAACTTCTACCCGATATATAACTAGAAACGAGTATAATTATAGCTAACTTAGTTATATCTAACGAACTTTGCTTTAAGATTCTATAGGTACTACTAATAGACCTAACCTTTCGTTATATTTATAATATAATAATCTAAGCTAATTAATAAAGCTTATATAGTTTCTTTCTTAATTAGTCTTAGTTACTCTACCTTAGAGATAAGGATAACTTATAACTTTATATTCCACGGATAGCTATACCTAATATATATAAAGCTACCTATAATAATAGGCGGTATATTAGCGTAGGGAGAATATATAACTTCTTATAGAAAAGCTATTTCTTCTAGGGTATATGTTGCGAGTTATAGTTATATATTATATACTACTTAGAGTATTATAAAGCAAAGTTAGATTAAAACGCTTCCTATAATAACCTTACTCTAATTAAAATACCTCGCATCCTATTATTAATAATGTATCTAGACTTCGTCGCTACTTTACTAATATCTAGATATAGATATAACGCTATCCTCTTCTTTATTAATAAGACTTCTAAGTTTATAAGAGGGCTTATTAGTTATACGGACTTGATAGTAGAATAATAAGCTATATTATATGTTTATAACGTTTACCCTAATTAGGGCTTACTAGATATCTTTATCTCTAATATTAACCCTAAATTAGTTTTAGCCTTATAGATGTCGTTATACGCTACTACTAATATTTAGCTTAAGGTCTTAGTAGTATATTACTATTAAGCTAATAGATAAGTTAAATAAACTATTTAGATAATTATTTACGCATTCTAAGTAATAATTAGCTCCCGACTTAACTACTCTAACTAGGAAGATATTCTACTATATATACTAGCCTATCTTAATATATCTATTTTAGTAACTACGAGATATATCCCTTATAAAGTCCTCTTTAGCAGACTCGTAAAGTCCTTCCTATCCCCTATAAACTAAGTAGTAACTAACTTTAGCTCTTAGTAATATAAAATCTATTGGGAAGTATTGGAGGCTTACTAGATCTCCCTTACGAAGATAAAAACCTACTATAATAATAACTACTATTAGCCCCTGTAATTAGCTACTAGCGATATAGTCTATATTAAACTATTAAAGAAGGGTCTCCTAGGGTACTATCTCAATAGCTAGACTAAGTTCTTATATATACGAGAAGGTCCTTTTGAGATTAAGGAAGTTATTAACCTATTAAGGTACTATATCCACTTACTACCTTAGCTTAAATAGAACCCTAAAATATCTATTAAATACCTCGACCTAGTTTAAAAAGACCTATTTGAATAGCTAAGCTAGCCCCTAGGTCTATTAAGATAAGATAGCAAAGAAAAATTTATTATCGAGTAAATCCTCGCTTATAATACCCGTAATAATAAGCTTTATTGTTATATTAAATAGTTAAGCTACCCTAAACTAACCTAGCAAGCTGCTAATACTATTAAATAAGACGTACCTAAGTTAGTACGCAACTACTATAACTCGCATCGCGTAGAGAAAAGGCGCTATTCATATAAGGTATAGATATAATAGGATAAAGTACCTTCCTCTCTAGAGTTTATATCTATATAAGTTTTACTTTTCTCTTATATCCTATATAATACATACTTACTACTCTAACTCGTGAGCTATAGATAAGTAGGTTTACCTCTTCTCCTCGTTAATCCCGAATAAATTCTTACCCCCTTTTAAAAATATTAATAACCTCCTTCCTCCGCTATATTAACTATTATAGACCTACTTTTATTAACCTCCTTCCTGCTTACCTCCCTTCCTACTATTATTTATTTACCTTTTCTTTCTACGTATATATAACTTTTGTTTTTCGTTATTTATCTAAAAACCCCTTTAATAAACAACTCGTTATATAACTTACCCTTTATATATATATATTCCTATTGTCTAACGTTATTAATATTAATACTTATTATAAGTACCTCGTAAAGCTACGATAGATACTAATAGATAGTCGGCTACTAATAGCGAATCCTCCTATAATAATACTAATAACCCCTCTTTTCCCTTCCCCTAAGACTCCTTTGATCGCTTTGTTACTAAAAACCTAATTATCGCTAACCCCCTCTAGCATATATTAGATAAATAGCTCTAGTAGAAATCCATAAATCGTACTCGCTAGCTATCCCTAGATAGAATAAATCGTACTCGCTAGCTATCCCTAGATAGATATATACTAATAGCTAGGTATTAGCAATCTTAGTTAACTATCTCTAGAGATCTACTTAAACTAGACGAGACTAATAAGTAGTAGTTAGTTACTAAATAGGCTAAGTCTAATATCTAACCTATAACTAATAATAACGTAGTCGCTATTAATAATTAGACTTCGTAGTAAGTTAATAAGGGCTAGGGAAATATAACGTAATAAATCGACGATAGCTAGGGAAATATGTTTTAATATAATAATAGTTAGGGAACTACTACTTAATAGGTTAACAATAGATAGGGAAATATAGCTACTAACTAGCAATCTAATAGTAGGGATAAAGGTGAGGATAAAGTTACCAACTATGCTTTTATTAAACCTATCGACCCTTAGGAAGATAAACTAGATTGTAATAAAGACTTACCTCCCTATATCTATATTAACGTAACGTATTATAAAGGTAAGACTCTAAAGTTTACTATACTACTAGAAGCCCCGAATATTACTAATATCGTTAATAACCTCCTAACTAATATTCTATATAAGAGACGACGTAAGTATATTATAGCTAATATTTCTAAACTTAGTATGCTATCTCTAGATACCTAATAAGTCGTTATATAAGCTAAAGATATATCTTTAGAGTCTCTTAAACTTATATACCTACTTAGAATAGATAGACTTATTATAGTATACCTTCTATTAATACTTACTAAAGTAGGATTAGACCCAGGTAGTACCTAAACCCTGCTTACTCTCGTTAAGTCTATAACCTTTCCTAGCGAGCTAATAATGTTATATTATTATAAGATAAAAAGTAAATATTACTACTTTACTAGAATAAAGATTCTAATCTACGCTCTTACTTCCGCCCCTATTATTAGGGCTACTAATTAGAATAATTCTACTTCCTTATTACTAATATTAGATACTTAAAAGCTCTGCAATTATATTGCTATTATTATTATAGTATACTATAGATAGACTTAGTTAGCCCTTATCTAGCTAACTACTAATAATATAATAGTATAAGCACGTCTTAATAAATAGTAGTAGAATATTATAATAGAAGACTCTAACTTAAGTCTAATAGTAATCCTTCCCCCTAACTAAGTAAGCATTTCCTAATTCCTTTTTATAATTATAGATAATATTTATAACCTTATAGATAACTTATCTTAAGTTTAGATACCTATATCCTACTACTTTAAGGACCTTAAAAATCTATATTAGCTTAATTAGAAGACGATCTAACCTAGCGCTAAGAAACCTCTACTACCAGTACTAGCTTAACTTATCTTCCTTATAAATACTTTATATATAATTACTATATAAGTATCTAGCTATAAAGAATTTAAAGTAGATAATAGTAATATAGCTAAACTAGAAACTTATATCTTTAATTAAGTAGTTCTCTTGCCTAAGTTATAATTAGCCTAGTTATTACGCGGATTTAAATATAGCTTAGAACTAGATACTACTATTTAACGTTACCTTAGCGTTATTAAACTAGACTTCTCTTCTAGAAACCTACCTATATTAGATATTAGCACGCCCTTTATTATTATCTTCCCTAATATATCCCCTCTTAAGCCCCGAGACCTCCCCCTAGATAAATCTAATAATAACGCCCCTATAAGGCTCGCGCTTAACTACCTTATCGCTAGAGCACTAGAATTATCTACTAAATATAACGCTATCTTATATAATATAGTAGATAATATCTAGGAAGACGCTAAGTCTAATTAAGATACTAATATAACTACTAATATTATTACTACCCTTCTAGACTAACTACCTATCCGACTTATAAGCACTCTACCTAATAATATAACTTCAGAAGACGTATATATACTTATAGCTACTAGTTTGATCCCCTAATTCTTTCCTATCCATATAGATAAAGATAAATAGCTTAATATACTACTATAAGCCCTTAGTAATACTAGCCTTATTATACAAGCTTATAAGAGGCTACCCTCTAGCCTTATAACTTAGGTTCCTCTACCTCTAGAAGGCCCTATAGATACAATTTATTTATCTATCTAAGTTCCGCGCGAGTAAGGATAGCTATTAGGTTTTAAAGTATTACTAGCTAGTTTTCCTTCCTAATAGGATATTATTAATTATCTACGCGATAATACTAGTCTTAAATAAATAATTAATACTACTTTTAGTAATAGATTCTTATATTAGCTAATATTAATAACGCTCTATATTAAGATCCCTTAAGATATAGTTAAAGCTAAGATAGTAGCAATCTCTAGAATATCTATAGTACCTAAAGGTTTATATTAGATTATAATCTAGCATTTTATATTAAAGTTTTCTATTACTTAATATTATAATATCTATTAAGACCTGCTAGAGCTTTACTACTTAGACTTTTAATTACTATATAATATATTAGCTAGAATATTATAGCACTACCTAGCTCGACTACTTACCTTTAGCAGTAGTCTAGGCTCTAGGAAAATATTAGCTATACTTAAGATTACCTTAGTACTAAGTAATAATAACTTAGTTAGAGTAATCTAGTTACTATACTCTAACGAGCTCTATAATAACGCTATTACTAAGTTAAAACTTATACTTAATAATCCAAAGGGTATCTGCTATTTCTATACTTACCGAGCTACTTTAGTAGCTATTATAAGCTATAGTTAATGCGATAATATAGACGAAATTCGGGTTAATATTAATAGTACTATCCCTATAATCGCTAGCTTAATAGCTATAGCTAATAACTAGAAGGACCGCAAGCACCCTTTAATAAACCTAGATTCCTTAGCTATATAGTATTTATTTATAATAGAGAAAGCAAAAGATAATAGAGATATTATATTTAAAACCTTAATAAAACTACGAGATAAGCCTAGATAGACCTTAGATGAATAGACCTACACTATTACTAAAGTAAATATACTAATTATAATAGTGCTACCCTAAGTCCGATTTATCGTTATAACACTATATACTATCGCTAATTATATAGCTATCTATAGCAAGAGTAAGGATACGTAGTTACTATCCGCTATTATTATTAACAAAGCAGGGCGTATACTAGAAGTATAATGGTAGATAGTGCTATTATACTATAATCTAAAGCTTATTATTACGATAGGAGATATAGTCTAGTTTAGACTAATATCTAAGGTATATAATACCTAGGATTATAATCCTTCTTTCTCTCCTTAACGCCTTATATCTTTCCTCTCTTATATATAGATAGCTAGAGCCCTAGCTACTACCTTTCTTATTAACTACTAAAACTATAGCAGGATTGCTAAATAGGCTATAGAAAACCTATATAATAGAAGGATAAATATTATTTATAATAAGAATAATATAGTAGACTTCTTTAGAGACCTAGGTAAGAAACTATTTTATCTTAATAAACCTATTATAAATAGTTTTATTATTAATATTATTAAAGGCGATAAATAAAAGGTTAGTATATCTAAGACTAATATTACTAATTAAAACTATACCTTCTAACTAATCTTTACATTATTTATAAAGGGCTTTCTATATATATTACACAATAGCAAGTAGGGTAACTTAATAGTAATCGTGGGTTACTCTAGCTAACTAATAGCTTGTAAATACGAATAAGTAAAAGCTATAGCTAATTACTTTATTAAGGATAACGTTTAATTTAGAATAGTTAACGACTTAATATTTATAGAAGCTAATATTACTATTTTTAATATAGTCTGCTTAGAATCGCTAGGATTTCTTAATAACGCCCTACCCATAGTACTTGCTACGGCCCGTGCAAGAGGTATAATAATTATAATCCTTAATGCATATAACTAGGCTAAGAAGGTTAATAATATAGCCCCGCAAGCTAGCTTCGTAGTATCGTTATTAATTACTAGAACTAGCACTTTAACTATTAATATATTAATGTTACTCGACCTTTTAAAGGACTAGGCTATGTACTCTTCCATAAATATTACTTCTATAATAGCTATATCTAAACTAACTATAAATAGGAAACTAAGAAACGAGCGGAAAGGTAAGTAGAAACTAATTATAGAACTAATCTAGAAAGAAGACTTCTATATACTTAAGATTTTATAAGCTATACTAAGGATCTTATTACGAGTTCTTTTATTATATACCTCTCCCCCTTATAACGATATTTAGTATATACTAGTAGGATACTAACCAGGTAACTAAGCTAACTACTACTAGATAATAAGAAGATAATACTACTAACTATAGATAGCTCGTCTATATTACTACTAGTATATGTTATACCTATAGATAAATTAAGGATAATATCCAACCTAACAAGTATAGTATTATTATAAATTCTAAGGATAAGTTAAAAGCTTAGTAACGCCTTAAGATATAAATTAAGGTAGCCCGATCCGCCTTAAAAGCTATCTAACCTAATTATAGGTTATTAATAACTTAGCATATAGCGACTAGAGTGATTATCCCTTAAACTAAAGCCATAGGCGATATACCTATTAATAATAGATAGGATAACGAAGATTAATAGGGCAATTAACTAGGAGCTTATAATATATAGTCTATAGAAGCTATCTAATTGCAGTTTATAGAAACCTTATCTAACGTCCAGCGCGACTTATAACCTAATAATATATAAGGCACTAGGATACTATCTACTAATTAAGATAACTAGAACCTTAGATAGGATATTAATTATATATATTTAGCGGATACCCCTTCTACTATCTAGGGGGAGAACTAGGACGCTATATAATTAAGTAATAATATAATATAAGAGAATTAAGTTATTACTTAACCTATACCTATTTTATGGATTACTTAGATTAATAAGTAACTAAAAGAGCTTCTTATAGATATATAATAATAAGGAATATATGATAGGGACTTAGGATTAGAAAGTATGAAATTAGATATAGATTATAATAGGTTTAGGCGGGATTATTACTTAGTTTTAGTCGTTTTTATTTATTTCTAGTAGCTCGCAACGAGGATATTACTTTTTTTAGACTAGGGGTTACTATATAATATAAGGTAGGTTACCTACTAGGGTAGACCTCCTCCCTTAGTAACCCCTGCTTATATAGTTAGTCTCTCTAGATATATTACCCCTAGCTTTATATAGAGAGACGTTTTTTTACCTACTTTAGGTAGTTCTATATTTATCCATCGTTTATTACAGAGCCCAGCTCTTTATAGTTCTCTTATATAGCATATCTAAGATTATACTTAGAGTTATTATACACTTAGTAGTTATCGCATGGGTATAAGGAATAATAGCGGGTGCAGGATATAGAGCTAACGCTATTAGCAAAACATCAGCGAATTAGCAGTAAATATATATACTCTTAAGAAAACTCTATAAGCTAGAGACTTAGAAGGTTAAGTAATAGTTTAATATAACTATATATACCTACGTTTTAGTATTCTAGCCTTTCCTAGTTTAGGCCTATAGCTATATTTATATAACTCTATTACTTCTTCCTTAATTTAAGAAACTAATACTAGTTAGAATCTCTAAAACGAACTAGTAATAATATACTAATAAATTAGTAACGGAGTTTAACTATAATAAACTCTAGGCTAGGTATATAGAATATAACTAATAGGGTCTTAGCTAATATAATATAGGTCGCTCGCTAAGCCCTAAGATATAAGGAATATAGCGTAGATACTATAATAAGGGGATAGATAACCCTAGTAATAATATAATAGGAGAGATAACCTCGAGGAGGCAGGCCTAGTCCTAGATAGCGCTAAAATAAGCAGACCTACTCTCGCTTAGTAAATAAATAGTAAGTAGTAGCTAATAGGGTACCCTGCCTAAGACCCCCTAAGAAGCTAGTATCTTAAGTATCCTTACCTAAGTAATAGGACTATTATAGAGATAGTAGGAGAGTCTTATAGAGTAGATATATCTATAATAGTAGTAGTATAAGGAATAAACTACTACCCTACTATAGGAACTCGCTAACTACCTAGCGACGAGGTACCTATAGAGAGAATATAAGAAACCCCCTATATATAACTACTATATTATAGGTAAGGACTTTACTATAGACTAGGTTAGTAACTAGATCTAAGTAGTTAAAAATAAATACTAACTACGCGCTAGTAGTATACTAGAGTAATAGATCTAATAAGCGCTTATAAAGATAAGCTTATCTTTATAGACCTAGTAGTAATACTATAGGGCTAGGCTAGAAAGAGACTTAGCTTAGGCTAACCTTATAGCGTTTATTTACTAATAATATATTAACCTAGAGCTTTAAGAGTAGAAGTATTATAAAAAGCTAGATATAATAAGGTAGAAGGAGATATAGTTACTAATATAGTTCTTTATTAAATAGTTAGTAATATATTAGAACTTAGGTATAGTTAATATAGAAGATAGTATAGCTAAGGCTTATATACTATACTTTTAACTAGCCCCCTTTCTATATAGGGAGCTTAAACGTTAGAAAGTTAAAATATAGAGATTAAGGGATATAGCTATAGAAGTAGAATACCTATAGGAGATATATTACTAATAGGGTAGTAAGACCCTATAAAGCAACAGCAAGAAGTAATATATAAGTAAAGAGCACGCGCTAAGGGTCCCCCTTATAGCAAGGGTAAGCTAAAGGGGGGGCTAGTAGAGCTCTAGCTATAGAACTATATAAGGTACTTAGAGCCTAATACCTTACTAACTAGTTAGTAGTACGTCGTAGGGATCTAATAAGAGCTAGCTTATATTTAGCCCTAATATATAACCTATAATATCTAACCCCTTAGTATACTTTAGCTATAAGAAAAAAGGGTATAGGAGGGTAGACTACCTAAATAAATAATAAAGTATAAATAAAACGCTAGTAGGATATTAAGCGTTTATTAAGAAGGCGAGAGTTAATATAATCTAATTTATAAGGGAGGTTAAGGAACTTAACCTATTAGAAAATAAATAAGCTAGGGGATTATACTAATAACCCCTATATTTATATTAAAACTAGATACCTTCCTAAGGGGAGATAC
>JAVHLU010003457.1:0-11176 GCA_036785755.1 Colletotrichum ledebouriae
AAATAGTCTATAGTATGTTTTTATATACCTATATACTATAGTATATAGCTACTATAGCCTTATAAGGCTAAGCGTGCTATAAACTATATTATAATATACCCTATAGCTATATAGTAAATATCGCTAACATAGCGATCTAGCTTTATATATAGCTTTAACTATATATAAATATATATAAAAGAGACAAAGCAGTATTATAAATAGCGTTAAAGGCGTAGAATAAATAAAAATATCCCTTATAAGAGGCTTAAAGAGTATAAATAAGTAGTATATAACTTAAGTAGTAGCAATATAATCTAGGCAAGTAGCAGAATTCTATTAGTAGTGCTTAACTATCTATAAAGGCAGCTTAATAATATAGTTATTACTTATCCTACCCTCTGCTTTAATTCTCCCTCCTTCTTCTGCTTAAAACACTATACTAATTATAAGTTAACCCTTCATTTAAATAAAGAAATTATTCTATATATTACTAACTATTATAGTTACTTATCTTTATATAATACTATCTATATCTATTAATACTATTATTAAAAATAGCCCCTAAGTATAAATAATCGATAGTACTAGTTACTAAGTATATTACTAAGGCTAAGGTAATCTATAAAGCTAAGAAGAAGGTAGAGCAGAAGTGGCTAGCTGCTCTTACTAAGTAGGAGGAGGCTAAGGAGGATAAGGTTAATAAGTATAAGTCTTTTGCTATTCTATATTCTATTTAGTAATATTAATAACTAAAAGTTAAGCTTATCCTCTATAAAATAGAGAATAACTTAGCTAAAAGTAAGCTTATTACTACTTAATAGAGTTTATTAATACTACTAAAGCTAATAATATCCTTTTTAATAAAAAAGGCTACTATCTATAAGAAGCTAGTATATAAATATAAGTATACTCTCTTTATTAAGGAGGAAGAGAATAAAGATAAAGATAAGAAAGAGCCTATTTATATATTTATAATATTACTTTTATATACTTTAGAGATATTAATAATAGCCTAGAGAAGCTTAAGCCTAAGAAGGCTAAGGTTATAGATAGTATATATTATAATATACTTAAGAAGAAGACTACTCCTACTATTATAAAGAAGACTCTAGACTCTATTAAAAAGCCTTATTCTTTCTCTACTATCCTAGAGGAAGCTAGTAAGCTAATAAAGTATCTATACTCTAGCTATATTTACTTACTACTTATAGATAAGAGCTCTAGTTACTACTTCTATAGTATTAGTAAGTACTGCTACTACTATCTAGCTAGCTATAGCTATAGGCTCCTTTACTTTACTACCATTACTCTTTATAAGCTTTACTAAAAGGTATATAATAAGCAGGACTAAGTTATAAGTATTCTATATATATATATATATAATAATCTAGTATAGTACTAACCTATCTATCTAGAGCCTTACTCTTTACTACTATACCCTCTAGGTAGCCCTTAAGAAGGAGGAGGAGGAGGAGCTTTAGGTTATTATATACTTAGAGATTACTATAAAGGAGTTAGCTTTTGCTAGCTTTTCTTAATAAGTCTCTATAGCTACTACTCTTTCTAATAGTATTATTACTAATATATATACTTACTTAGTAAGCTTTTTAGCTCTCTATAAGCTGCCTATTAGTATAGCTAATAGCTTTATTAATAGCCTTATTATAGCTATTTACATAGAGGAGTGCTTCTATTATTAAATATATACCTTTAGGTATTAATACTCTTTGCTTTTAGTATTTAGGAGGTATAGAGCTAGTATATCCATGAAAATTGCTTTTATATCTAGCTATTATATATAGAGGGACTATAGCTCTATAGATAATATCTACTAGCCTTTAGGCTTAATAAAGCTTTATTCTATACTCTTAAACTTACTTCTCTTTTATTATAATAATATAGTAAGTATTTACTAAGTTTAGTACTACTTAAAGGTGTTTAAACTTATCTTGGGAGAGGCTTTTTATAAGCCTATTTATTAGTATCTTATCTATAGATATATAAAGCACTTTAAATATACCCTTTATATACTCTTAGTATAGCTATATATTCTAAATATTAATATACTATAGATAGGTTAATATATACTCTCCCTCTCTAACTACTAGTTAAATAGTTTGCTAATTATTATAATAGACTTTCTAAATATCTCTAAGCTCTAAAGTAAGGTTATAGTATAGCTTTTAAAAGACTATTATCTCTTTAGTAATATACTTAAAGCTTAAAAGCTCTACTTGAGTTATTAATATTATAACTATTACTTAATAAGCTACTTTCCACTAAATTATATCTATAAAGAGTACTTTTATATAGCTTTATAATAACCTATAAGTCTATTTATTCTTAATATATAAGATATTATTAATAATTAGTAATAAGAAAGTCTCTTTATTACCCTTTAAGCTACTATAATAGATTATAACGTAGTAGGTTATATAGAGATACTATATATACTATCTTACTATAGTAAAGTGCTATAGACTTAGATTTATAAAAAGGTAGAAGAGTTATACTATAGTAGAGACTATATTAAGTTATATTAATATTACTATATATAGAATATTTCTAATCAGCAATTAGTGCTCCTTAACTTAAGTATTTATAGCCTTACTAAAGTTCTTTATAAGCTTAATAACTAGTATAGAAGTACTAAGATAGAGGCTATTATAGAGCTTAAAGCACTTTATAATAGTTTTAGTATACTAATTATAGACTAGGTAATTCTTTTTAGCTTATATTATAGAGGCTTTATATTAAACTAGTTTATAACTATATTATAATATAGTTTATAGCACTCTTAGCCTTATAAAGCTATAGTAACTATATACTATAGTATATAATTATATAATTACACACTATAGACTATTTTACTATACCTTCTATATATACTAATCTATAGCTAAGATAGTGTTAAATTAGGTATAATTATATATATATTTGTAATACTATTGAGCTCGGAATTACGCCGCAGCCCCTTCGCAAAAAGACTACAACAAATTCACCTAGTTCGCAGGCATAATTCGGGAAACACTATATAGGTATTTTAACCTATACCCTCTACTAGTTAAGGAAAACAATATAGGAACCCTATACGTTCCTACTACTCGCAAGCAAACCCTCTGAACATCACAGAGTCGGACGCGCGCCACACCGGGGCCGATTACATCGGAGCCGAACGGGCACGTGACCGAAGGCTGTGTATTGTCAGGAGGCGCGGAGTTAGAAGGTCTGTTGCACTTGAGCAGGTAAAATCACTATGCAGTGGCCAGAGGCCATATTTGTAATACTATAGTATGTATATATATTCTATGTGTTAACCCTTATTTAGGTATATCCTAGCCTCTTTTTCCTACACATACCCTAGTTATAGTTAGCGTGCATAGACCACTTCAGGCCTGTGCATAGAGCCAGGCTAATATTATGCCTAACTTACACTATATATTCTAGACTCTTTAATTTAATATATTTCCTTAGGGATTAGTAGCTATTTATAAGGCTATTCCTAAACTCTATTAGGGTCTACCTTATTCTATATATATATTTCTATTACTCTTATATACTTTATATTATCTTTCTCTTCTAAGTTCTATATATAGTTTATTCCTAGCTATATATATTAGTTATTTATATATAGCTAACTATAAAATGCTCTAAATTATAGTAGTATAAGTATCTTCATAAGTCTATCTACTATAATCTCTACTAATAGGATATATTTAACTAATATATACCCTGTAGTAACCTCCTACTATAGCTAGTAATTATAGATATTAATATATTATAACCTTATCTATAGTTAAATAAGCTCTATGTTAACTAGCTAGATAGTTTATTAATTATTACACTAGACTTAGATTATTATTAGTATTATATTAAGTATAGTAAAAATAACTTTAGGTATAGCCTTACCTAGAAATTAAATTTATAATATAGTTATTAATTAGCTTATAAAGAGGGCTTTATATATTACTTAGGATAGTATAAGTAGCTCTACCTCTATTATTAATATTATAACTATTATCTACTTATTTACTTTCTATATAATTATCTCTCTAAATAGCTTTATTATAAGCACTTAGGAGCTTTTTTAGTTAATTATATTATCTATAAAGCTAGTATCTAAAGTAACTTTAAGTATATTATCTAGTCTACTAAGCTTAGCACTATATTTAAAGTAGAGGTATTATATTTAGTAAAGATATTAGAGAACCTAATTAGCTATATAGTGCTATATAGAGTCTAGATTATTATTAAACCTAGCAAGGTAGCTTATAGTAAATACTATATCAGGCTATATTATTACTACTATATATAGGATTATTCTAATATATTACTAGTAGTAGTTAATCTTCCACAGAGCTGCTTTCCCTTTATATAGTTCTAATTTATCTTTTATTATAGATATATATACTTACTTATCTATATTAGGGCTTATAGCATACTACTTAAGCAGCTTCTATACCTTATCTACAAATATAAACTATAATAGCTATAGCTTATATATAGCTCTGTTATAGAGCACCTTAATCTTAAGAAACTATTATAGGTGCTAGCTTTCTTTAAGATAATAACACTTCTAGAAAGTATTTATAGCTTCCTTTATGCTTTTAGTATACTTATAAGAGAATACTAGTATATAATTATTTATATAGAAGAAGAATATCACTTATCTATATTATTAATAGTAGTTCTCACTAGCTATCTATTTAAAGTTAAGCACTATAAAGCCTATCTCTAAGTACTTTTACTAAAGCAATAATAAATAATATAATCTATAAAGCACCTTTTATAGATATAGAACCTTACTATTATAGTAATATCCTAGTAATATACTTCTAAATACTATTTTATTAATAAATAAATATAAAAATATATTTATAGTATTATATTATAATAGCTCTATATTAAAATAAGCTGCTATAGCTATTAGCACTTAGAAAAACATATCTATAAGTATTATAGTATATATATCCTATATATCTTTTACTTATTAATTACTTTAGATTATAAGACTTACTTTAAACTTTACTAACTATTTATATTTATTAAGTTTATATATATAAACCTAGTAATAGCTAAGTACTGAATAACTATAGTCCTCCTACCTTATTACTTTATACTAGGACTATAATACTTTATATCTCCTTAGGTAAGACCTCTTAGTCTCTAGAAATTTATTTATAAATAGCTATAGTTTTATAAGCTTATTATATAGTGCTAACTAATTATAAAATATAGATAGAGGAGGTAACTTAGACTAGAGATAACCTAATAGAGTAACTATTTTATCTATATTATTTAGGCTACTATATACTATAGCACTTTTATAGTACTCTATACTTTCTAGCCTTTATTCTTTAGCTATAGTAAATACTTATTATTATAAATCTATCTTATCTATAGCTACTTTAAGAATATAATCTATTTTTATTAAAGTTTTAGAGATATCCTACTCTATATATACTTAGTAAGTAATTAGTCTAAGTACTCTAAGCTATAAAGCTATTTTCTAATTATATAGTCTTATGCTTCTAGTATAGCTATATATAGCCTATTAAAAAGATAGCCTTAAATAAGGTCTATAATATATAGTAGCACTAGAGTAATAATAATTTATATTATCTATTTTTATTTATATATTTTAAAGAGTAGTTATGCCTTTTTCTATACCCCCTTATACTTATAAGTATGCTCTATAGAGCTATAAAAAACGCTATTAGCAGGGTTTCTAGAGAGGTTATTAGTTTAAAATAAGTATTTATATAGATAGGAGTGTTATTTATTTCTAGTGTAGTAGTAGTAGCCAGGGCTGCCAGGCTCTATAGCAGGGATAATATAACTATATCTATATTCTTTAGTACTATAGCTCCTAGACTTTCTATATACTTATTAGTATAGTTATTATACTTAACTACTTTATCTATCTCCTTATTAATATTCTATAGAGCAGCTTATATATAGCTCTTACTAATTAGCTAGTTAATCTACTCTTATATTATAATAAGGTCTATATACTAGAACTCTTTTATAAGCCCCTTTAAGTTACTATCAAAAAACTTCTTCTTATTAAAAATTATATTACATATAGTAAACACTTCTATATATAGCAGGTTCTATATATAAAATAAATTACTAGATATACATCTAACTAGGAAGCTAATAAAAGTATATAGTATAAGTCTCCTATAGTATTATTACTTAAGCTAAGCTTCCTTTATTATAGTAAACGTCTTATAGCTATAGGTATATAGGTATAAGAGATTAGGGTAGGTATAATTAATAAACTTACATACCTAGAAGTGTCTATAAAATAGCTTATAGAGCGTTTACTAGCCTCTCACTACTATAGATATATAATTATATAAATAGGTAAATAACTTTATTATCTCAGGCTATAATATATCTAGTAGCTTTATACCTATTACTATAGCTCTTATATACTCTTTAATAATAGCACTAATTTATTCTACTCTACTATTCTATGCTTAAGTATTAGTAGCAGAGAGCTTAAGGCTAATACCTCAGGCTTCTATAGCAGCTATAATATATAGGTGCTTTATAAACTTAAGATCTATTTTAATTACCTTTATATATACTTTATACTATATTAAGAGTATTATTAAATAGTTCCTAATTACTATAAAGAGGTTATCTATCCCCCTTTGTATAAGGTAAAAGTTCTATATATATACTATAGATTAATCTATTATAAGTAGCACTAAGTAATACCTTTTATAGCCTTTATTATAGTTATAAAAGTCTAGAGTAATATATTTACCTAGTTCTGTATATTTAATAAATTCTTATAGCACTTATTATACTTAGCAGTGGATTTTAGCTATACTATAGGTATTATAATTAATTATTATAATAGGCTTATTTCCTTAGGTAAGGCAGACTCCTCTTATACTATTTAAGAGATATTAAATAGCTTCTAGGCCTGGATATCTAAGGTACTAGTACTAGATTAAGGTACTGCTATAAATAGGTTATTGCTTTATTACTATATTCCATATATATATATAGTGCTTAGCTAGTGGTTACTAAGTACTTATAAGGAATATAGTACCTACCTTATTCTCTTTACTATATAGTAAGATATTCTCTAAGATCTCCCTATACTTAAGAACCTGCTAGTAATATCTCTTATCTAATATATAGAGGTAGGTATAATCTAATCTTTATAGATAGTTATTTTATAGATTTATATTTTACTAGATACTATATTCGTATAACTTCCTAAGTAATATAAGGTTACTTATAAGCCTATAGCAGAGTACTATATTATATAGTTATAAGTATATTATATTTCCACTATACTCTTTTACCTTAATATTAACTATACTATATTCCTTAATAGGGACCTAGTATATACCTATCTATAGAAGGTTACTAGGGGTAGCTCTAGTAAGTATAGTAAACTATAAAGTATTATTAAATATATATATTATTACTCTAGAGTCTAGGATTATAGAGTTATAGAGTTAGTAATTATTTAGTTATATATAAAATATAGACTTAAGGGTTCCTCTATAGTAGCTATATAGTAATTTATCCTCTATATATAGTCTACTACTTAGTTTAAGCTTATAAATATATTTTATAAGCTCCTTATTATTATTAATATATTTTTCTAGTAAATAGTAGAGAAATTCGCTTCTCCAAAGATACTCTAGATATAGCCCTTTGAATATAATCTAGTATTTAGCTAATAAGTAATAGCTATAATAAGCTAGGCAGAGCCTCTTCTTATCTATTATTTATATAGTTATAGATACTCTTTTATAGCCTTCTAGTACTATAGATTATCCTCCTCTCAATACTTAGTATATAGCTAGTCTATACTTCTTAGGCACTTCTAAGTTATTCTCTAAAGTAGTATTCTTATTATCTCCTAGTATAGTAGAGCTAAATACTTCTTAGCTTATTTTAGTATATAGATTAGCTATTTTAAATATATTAAAGATAACTTAGGTATTTTTTAGTATATCTTCTATTATAAGGGAGCTAGTATTTATATATAGTGATATTATTATCTAGTATATATAGATCTAGATATCTAAACTACTATTACTAAGAGCTATAGTAAAGTCTATAAACTACTAGTTAGGCTCCTTTACTTATAAAAGGCTGCTAGCCTATGCTTTAGTAATAGCCTTTTCCTACTTTATAAGCTATTTCTCTATATTATACTTAGTAAGTAGCTTCTTATATAATAAGAGGTTAAGGGTTATAGTATAGCTACTTCTAGCTATAGCTTTATACTCTTAGGTATTAATTCTAATACTTTTATAGAGTATATAAACCTAGTAATTAATATCCTTATCTATAGTATAGTATAGGCATAGGAGATCTAGGTAAATATTATTATAGATCTAGTCTTAAAGTATATATTATCACTTTTTATATACTTTATAGTACTTATCTCTAAATATATAATCTACTTAATAAGCCTAGTATAGCTCTTAATTTATCTTTAATAGGTCTGTAATTATATTAATATATATAGTGGTTATATCATTACTTAGTAATATATCTACTATGCTATTTACTATACTATTTATAGAGTAATTAGAAATATCTAGAATAGTTAGCTCTATAACCTTATTTCTAAAGCAGCTTTAGAGCATACTATCTATATTTAGAATAGCAGTATATAGATTAATACTATTCTATAGCTTAAGGCTAGATATCTTTATATATAGGAGGTTAATCTAGAGGATCTAGTTACTATATCTATATAGCTAAAAAGCAGTTATAGTAGTTATTATTTTATATTTAAGGTTTTAGAGTAGTATTTATAGTAATATAGTATATTTTAAACTGTTAATTATTAAATTAGGTATAATTATATATATATTTATAATACTATAGTATATATATATATTCTATATACTAACCCTCATTTAGGCATATCCTAGCCCCTTTTTCCTGCGCATACCCTGGTCGCGGTTAGCGCGCACGGACCACTTCAGGCCCGCGCGCGGAGCCGGGCTAACGTTGCGCCCGACTTGCACTGCACGTTCCGGACCCTTTAATCTAATAGATAGTTACTCTTTATAACTTATCCTCACCCCTATCTATAGCTTATAAATACCTCTCTAACCTCTCTAAGCTTAGGAAAGAGTAAGCAGCTTTTCTCTTATTATCTTTTACCTATTTAAAATACCCTTATAATACTTAAAACCTTTTATAACATAACTTTATAATAATAGCTATATACTCTTTAATAACCTTCTCTCTAGAAATAAGGCTTTATAGCCCTACTAACTAGCCTTATTAAGACCTTAATCTATACTTATCTATATAAAGTAAGAGTATCTAAAAATATCTTAATTTTAATAGCTCTAATACTAAAAAGCCTTTTAATATACTTAAGAATACTCTAACTATTTAGGAGTTTATAAATAAGTATAATATCTATCTCTAAGCTAAGTATAAAGCTAATTTTAATAAGTATAAAGTAGCTTTATATAAGTAGAAAGCTAAGAAAAACCCCTCTTAAATACTCTATAAAACTACTAAGTAAGATAACTCTATTAATATTATTAAGAGTGAGAAGTCTAATACTCCCTAATATATAGAAGCAGGCTATACTACTCCTAAGCTTATAAAGCTAACTCTACTAACCCCTATTATATATAAAGATATTAGGATAGGATAGGATAGACTTGGCTGCGCAACTTTCGGAAAACTCCCTTAGCGCACGGACCCGTTATAAGGAGACTATAGAGTAGAGCATAGAGGAGAGGAGCGTAGCAGAGGGGAGGGGAGTATTATTATTATTACTATTAGTACCTTAATAACCCTATACCTCGTTTTTTAGTAATATCTTAGCAAATTAGCGCCTAATAGAGACGATCTCTTTTAATTAGATCTGCGAATTACTCTATATATCTTTTAAGCCTACTTCTAATATTCTTATCTATTTATAAATAGAGCTATATTATTTATTATCTTTCTAGTTCCTATTTAATAGGAGCGCCTAAGTTTATAAGTACTAATATCTCCGACTTTATTACTAATTATAAGAGCCTTTTAAAGCTTTGCTATAAGACTAATAAAGATATAAAGAATAAGGTCTATATATATAGCTCTAGTAACTATTAAGACGTAGTAAAATCTTATATTAGTAAAGCAAAGACCTAGAAGGAAGCTAAGGAGAGACTTCTATACTAGTTTAGATTTATAAACCCGAAGTCTTATTAAGATCCTAATAAGGACCTTTAGAACCTAGTTATAGGATCTTATATCGAGGATAATAACCCTTCCTAGGTTATAGTATTAATTACTACTATTTAATAGCTTTAATAGAGAGCTATCTAGCGTAGAGACCTAGAACTTACTAATACTAAGCTTATTTATATTACTTATTACTATTTTTTAGAGAGGGCTATAAGAGCTATAGCCTAAAGTCTTAGCTACTAGCCTACTAAGGTTATTTTAAAGTAGTAAGTTATAGTAGAAAACGCCCTAATTAAATAGTCTACTACCCGCTAGAAACTTTAATAGTTATCTAGCCTCGTTAAGCCTAAGCTAATAACGACGCTTTATATCCCTATAAAGATAATTCTAATAAGGTAGAGGGCTAAAGCTAAGGAACCCTCTATAGCCTAGACTACTAGCTTAATTATTAACTCTCTCGTAGAGAACTTTAGGACCCTGAATATTAATAGGGCTAATTATAAGATAGATATCTTAACCCTTATTAAGAGAGTTACTAGCTAAGGAGATAATACTTTTAATCTAAACGCTATAAAAGCTACTAAACCTTATAAATAATAATCTTAGGACTATTTATAGACTTAATACTAATAATAATAGTACTTCTACTTATAAGCTAGACGAAGGGATTACTAAGGAGGATACTAGTAATACTAGGGATTTAGAAGAGGTAGAGTAAGAGGAGGCTATAGAGGCTTCTAGTAAGATAGACTACCGCAGTATATACTATTTTAAGCTATAGGGGCATGCTAGTTTTATAGCGCTATTAACTATATCGTTATTAGCTATATTAAGTATCTTAAGGCTAGCTAGAATAGGGTCTGCTACTATATATCGCCCTACTACTTTATTAGTACCCTAGATATAAGCACTAAGGTTAAGATAGGTATTATTAATAAAGGCTATAACTATAAATTAACTAATAGATAGACGATTTTAAAGTATATCCTAATTAATAAGGATACCTTTA
>JAVHLU010003458.1:0-11170 GCA_036785755.1 Colletotrichum ledebouriae
TTCTAGATTTATTTATATAGTATATAGGGGGGGGTAAAAAAGAAAAGAGAATAAGAAGCTAGTTAGGTTATAATAAGAAATCGAGGCGAATAGTATATAAATAGGTCTATAAGGCTAAGGTTAAAGCATATCTAAGTATAAAATTAGTATAATCCCTTTTTATAAGTATCCTTCTCTTTCTCTTTAGTAATAAATAATATAATATTAGTAATACTCTTTTCTAGGAAAGGGGGGGGGTAAGAAGGGTCTATTAATATCCTCCCTAGGGGGCTAATAACTAAGATTCTAATACCCTCTTTTCCTTTCTCTTCTTCTCTCTTATCTTTATGTTATTAATCTTATATTTATTTAGCAAGATAGGGCTTTAGTATTATTACTAGAAGGCTAAGGGTTTTATACTTCCCTAGGTTTAATAACCCTATTATAATTACTAATAGATATTAAAGTTATCTAAGCTATTATTATATTAAATAGTAGCGAGGAGGTATACTTAAGTAGGTAGGGAGTTATTAATACTATCTCTTACCCTTATCCCTAAAGTTTAGGAATATTATCCCTAGAATTTTAAACTTTTTAAACTAAGAGATAAAAAGAAAGGAAAATAAGAATAGGTTTATAAATTATTAACTAAAATAAGTTATAATAAAAAAAAACCTTATATATCCCCTAGATCCTCTATCTTAATATACTCCTTCTCTTCCTCCTTTATTATCTTAGGAATTTTAATAAGTAGCTATTATCTAGCTTTTAAAGCTTTAATTACTTTCTCTAAATCCTCTAAATACTACTTTAATTATACTACTAATTATACTACTAATTATAATATATCCTCCTCTTTCTCCTAATTACTTTCCCTAGGTATTATAAGTTCCTCCTCCTCTTCTTTAGGTATATAATTATTATACTCTTTATTCCCTAGCGCTAGGAAGACTTTCGCTAGGTTTCTTTCTAAATTAGATCTATAAATATCTAGATTACTTAGTTCCTAATACCCTTTAGGAGCTTAAATAAACTTCTAAAATTAATTCCTACTAAATATCTTTCTAATAACCTTATTACCTCCTAATATTACTAATTAATATAATAGAGTATTTAGAGCTTATAATAGGATATCAAAGGGGCCTTATTATTAATAGTTAAGCCTTTTAATAAATAATTTATTAATAGAACCCTTAATATTAAATACTAGTATTAAATTACCTACCTCTAACCTCTCCTTCTTTCTAATCCTCTAATATTAACTATTATAATATTCTATAGTTTTCTTATATTAACTATTAATTATCTTTTTAGGTTATTTCCTATCCTTACTAAGTTATAGAAAGGCTTATAAATATATTTAAACCTCCTCCTCTATTTCTATTACTAAATCCTAATTAAGAACCCTCTAGGTTAGTATTAGGGTCTTAATAGGAGTAATAGGCTTAAACCTATATAATAAGTAGAAAGGGCTAAAGCTAGTTAAAATATAAATACTTAATTAGTTTATAAATAGGGCGGCGGGAAGGTATAGTTAAGAGTTAACGTCTCTCTATCCTCTAGTCTATATTAATAATATATAAGTAATTAGCTAATAACTAGTCTTAACTACTCTATTAGCTCTTAGGTTATATATAGACGTTACTTTCCTACTTATCCTATATTTCTTTTTAAATTTAATAATAATATTCTTATTCTCTAGGCCTCTATTAATAAAGAGTTTACTATATAATTTATAGTAATAACTAACCTCTTCCTAGATAAACTTAGTAATCTTAGCTAAAGTTACTCTCTTAAGCTAGTAAGCTTTAAGCTATCCTATTAGTAGATCCCTTACCTTAATAAGGTATTACTTACCTACTCTCTATATATCTAATAAGATCCTTATAAAGAGTAATCCCTTTAGGGAGCTATAGGTCCTTATATTATATCTATATTAAGCTCTCCTCTTTTAGTAATTAGAGTAACTTTTTAGAGATTTACTAATCTCTATATATATACTAGCCTAGATATAGTAATTAAATAGTCTTTTAGCTATAGCTTACTTATCTTAATAACTACTCTTTTTATAAGCCTTTATAATTAGCTTCTTCTATTACTTAGGATTATTAATAACTTATTATAATATTAGCTTCTAACTTATTAGTCTAGTAAAAAGCAGGCGATTCTAAATATAATAATCTAATACTCTAGTCTTAAAGTTATAATACCTTACTAGTTAAATTCCTGGAGGATATCTCTATATTATTAAATAATAAGTAATCTATTAAGAATATACTAAATAGGTCTATTAAGTTCGGAATTACGCCGCAGCCCTTTCGCAAAAAGACTATAATAAATTCACCTAGTTTATAGGTATAATTTAGGAAATACTATATAGATATTTTAACCTATACCCTCTACTAGTTAAAGAAAATAATATAGGAACCCTATACGTTCCTACTACTCGTAAGTAAACCCTCTAAATATTATAAAGTTAGACGCGCGCTATACTGGGGCTAATTATATTAGAGCTAAACGGGCTACTAAGGCTCTTATAGCCTAGAAACGCCCTCGCTAAACCTTCTAATAAGGTGCTATAAAAGCTACTATATAAGATAACTCCTTAACCTAAAAGGTCGACCTTCTAATAAAGTACTAAAGGTAAACGCTATTATATAAGAGGTAACTCCTTAACTAGAGAGGTCTTTCCTAAGAGGTTCTTATAGCTAGAAGTATAAGAAGCTCTATTACTATAAGTAGGGCCTTCTACCTCTCCCTCTTCCTTATCCTTATCCCTATAACTTATAATAAATCCTTAACTATATTAGTACTAGAACTTATATATTAAAACGCTAAGCCTACGCAAGGTACGCCCTTTAATACTAATAACGCACGAGAGCTTACTAGAGAGTTTAGTATTAATATAATTAATATAACCCGCTCCTTCTTTAACTATTCTATTATATATAGAGAGCGTATTATTAATATAGCCTTTAAGAGGGCTCTTATTAATACCCCTAGAGGGGATACTTATTATTATATTATAACTAAGTAAGTAGACTTAGTAGTAGAAGCTAAGCGGGTTATTATATACCCTATAGAGTAGCCCTTCTTCGAGCAGGTCCTCTATATTATTAAGGTAGAGGTAGCCTAGGCCCCTTAGGGGAACGTTAGTAAGTACGGCTTATACTACTTGCTTTAATATAAAGAGAATATTGCTAATAATAGTATAGCTAGTAGATAAAGTAGTAATAGAGGTAGTATTTAATAGCAGCGCGGGTAGTATATAAGAGGAAAAGTCAATAGTTTTATAGTCTATTAAATAATTAAAAACCACGTTATTATTAATATAAAGTTAAAGATCGTTAGGCTATAGGTATATATAAGTGCGGCTATAGTTAGGAGAGGATTATATAACTAAAGGCTATATATTATTAGGAGGCGCGGAGTTAGAGGGTCTATTACACTTAAGTAGGTAAAATCACTATATAGTGGCTAGAGGCTACTAAATAGGTCTATAAATTATTAAGAAGTATATCTAGGATACTTATTATATTACTAATAACTTCTATATTTCCTACTAGGACTACCTCTATATATTATATATTACTATAGTATTAAGCTTAATTAAAGAAGGAACTAGCTTCTATATCTATAAAGAGGATCTATAAATCGATCTAGGGGTTAATCTCCCCCTTAGCCTCCTTATTAATAATATTAGAAAGTCCTTAGGGTTTTTATAATATACTATCCGGTATTATATTCTAAGTACTATAGATATATAATACTTTAAAGTTAAATATTTAGGTCTATATAATCTAATAAATAATAAGGGCCCCTAAGAGGTCTATAGCTACTCTATTAAGTTATATAACTAATATCTAAGTATCTATCTCTAGGATAAAGTATTATCTATATAAATAATTATATACCTTCTTTAAAGCCTTTAGAATACTATATAATTCCTCCTTCGTAGTATTATATAATAGCTCTAGTTCTAACTAAGTACTACTCTTAAAGCGAGAGACTATATATTAGTTATTAATTAATTATCCTAGGGCTCTACCCTATCCTATATTACTAGTATTAACCATAAGGTAGATATCTCCTCCTCTAGGGCTATAGTCTATAGTAATAAGGATTAGGGCCCTTATAAGTATTATCTTTAGGGTATCTATAGCTATTTACTATTTCTCCTCCTAGTTAAATAAGATATCCTTTTTAAATAAGTTAATAAGTAGCTTTATAATAATAGAGTAGTCCTTTACTTAGGATCTATAGAATAGTATAATCCTAAGGAAAGCCCTTAACTCTATTAAATTAGTATAAGTAGCCTATTTATAAATCTTAACTATATTCGCTTCCTCTAGATAATACCTATTAGTACTCTAAATATAGCTAATAATTATTACTACTTCCTAGGCCTATTATAACTTACTTCCTACTACTATATACTCTACTAGCTCTAAATTAACTAGGACCTTATTAATATTCTATAAATATTCTAAAATAAATCTATAAATCCCTAGATAAGACTTGATCTCTTCTTTATTATATTATAAACTTAGTCCTTTAATAGCAATACTATTAAGAAAGGCTTTATAATAGCTAGGGATAAGGTTATATAGGATTCTAATTATAACCTATATAAACTAAGTAACTAAGTTTATTACTCCTTAAAGTAATATATATATCTATAGTAGGCTAATAGGTAATATAAATATTATTAAGTCTCTACTTATAGGGTCTAAGGGGACTTAGTTATATTCTAAGAAGAAGTCTAGTAGTAATAATAGTTAATATATAGCGAAGTCTTTTAAAAGACTATCTACTAAAGGGAGTAGTACTATATCTAATATTATAACTATATTTATCTTAGTCGCTAAGTTAATAAGCCTTATCTTATTATCTTTCTTTTATATAAGGCAGAATAGATTATAATAGGCCATATAACTTTACTTAAGGATTCCCTTCTTTAGTTTATCCTTTAGAATTATAATAATATCCTACTCTAGTCCTCTTAATATTAGGATTCCTTTTGCTTACTACGCCTTATATAGTATTATTTAAATTATCTATAGAGGTATAACAAAAGGGTATATAGAGCTATAATACTTAAAGTCCTAGGCTAAAGCCTTCTCTCTTATAATAAGAATAGCTTAAAGGAGCTTCTTTTCTTTAAGCTATAGATAATTAATAGCTTTTAGGATAGCTTCTTATTAAGCTCTTATAAGCCTTATTACTTACTTAATAATTAAAGACTTTAGTATAACTAAGCTTATAAATAGGGCGCTAGGATCTAGTATTATATTCTCCTTAGCCCTTACTTATACCTTTAACTTCTACTCTAGGTCTCTATCTAGGGTTAAGCCGTCTAATATAGTATTATTAATAGGTTAAATCTTCTTATCTTTTATCTTATATATTATAGTAATATCTTCTATTAGTAATACGGCCGTTTTTAGTATAAGTTTGTAATTATTATAGGAGAAAGTAGTATCTATAGTTATAATAACTTTAATACCTCTCTAATATACTAACTTATACTTCCTCCTAGGCACTTTCTTCTTTAATATTCTATTCTTAGGTCTATAAATATAGTACTATTAATTAATACTATAGCTATTATATCCTATTATATCTCAGTAGCCCGTTCGGCTCCGATATAATCAGCCCCGGTGCGGCGCGCGTCCGACTCTATACGAGGGTTTGCTTGCGAGTAGTAGGAACGTATAGGGTTCTTATATTATTTTCCTTAACTAGTAGAGGGTATAGGTGAAAATACCTATATAGTATTTCCCGAATTATACTTATAAACTAGGTAAATTTGTTATAGTCTTTTTGCGAAGGGGCTGCGGCGTAATTCCGAGCTTAATATCCTATTATATACCCTATACCTATAATCGCTTTATAGATCTTATTAAGCTTAGGGGTAACTTCGTTATAGATTATAATCTCTAGGATTTTATTAAAACTTAATCTAAACTCTTTAAATATAGTAATAACTTCCTTATCTAGGTCTACTTATTACTTAACTTTATCTAGTAAGTTATAGAAGCCTTTAAAAGGTTATTAAATCGCTTTAATATCTTAGTATATCCTTATACTTCCTAGCGTTATATCTAGCTCTTCCTTCTCCTTAGTATTATTAACTAACTAATTATCTCCTATAAAGTCTAAGCTTATTACTATATTAAGTCTATTAGTAATAGCTTCTATTTCCCCTCCTCTATAGGAGATAAGAGGGTATATTAATATTAAGAAGAAATAAAGTAGTTTATCTCTATAATAATTTCTAAGAAGTAAGTAGTTAAGTCTCCTATATAAAATAATAGTAGGATATTAATCTTAATATTCCTAGACTAGAGAATTCTTATAATCTAGTTCTATATATAATCTAGCGTTATTTAAGTCTTTAAGATAAAAGGAGCTCCTAGTATTAGGTCCTTATTATAAGTATTTTTAAGTAAAACGAAAAAGCTAATATCTTAAATCTAATTACTACTAATATAAATGTTATCTATAATTATACTTATAAATTAGGTCCTCTGCTCTCTATTAATAATCCCGCGAATCACTATATTTATCTTAACTATATCGCTCTATAAGCCTAGGCGCTTAATATAACTTTTGCTAATAAGGTTAATCGTAGAGCTACTATTAATAATCCTCTTAATTAGTATATTCGCAGGGCTATAAAGGGTAATAATAGTCTACTAGTAGGTTATAATAAAGTCTAGGATAGTAATATATCTTAGTAGTAAGAGTAATATAGAATCCTAATCTTCTATTATAATACCTATTTTAAACATAGGATTAATTATATAGTAGTTAAATTAAATTACCTTAGTCTATAAGTACTCAGGTAAGTCTATAGAGATAGCTATAGAAGTCGCTTAGCCTTTAGAATAGTTCTTATTATTATTCTATTAATCTATTTATTCCTATAGCTCCCTATTACTAGCTCCTATTTTATTAAATTAGTCTAGAAGCGTTATATTAATAGGAATCAAGACGTCTTATAACTTTAAGTTATATCTATCCTTATACTTATTAACTATACCTTTAATAGTATTATAGATTATTCTATCCTAATCTAGCTAGTTCTAATAAAAGAAAGCTTTAGAGATAGCTACTTTCCTATTTACTCTCTTACTATATAGCTCTAGAGTAAGAGTATAGCTAGTTTATAAACTATTATATTAGATCTAAGGCTTATCTTATATATTATATTTCTATTACTTAACTAATTCCTTAGGGGTATCTAGTAGTATAATATCTTTAGCTTCCTCCTTATTATATAGCAGCTCTATAACCCTCTAAGTAATTTAAATAGGAGGGTCTTAAACTAAGGGTAGATCTATTATTTAGGAAAACTAGTAATAATAAGTATTATAAGGTTCTATATAATAACCTCTAGCTTTCCCTCTTTCTATAGTAGTAATACCTTCTACTAGTTTAATATACTAGTTTTTTTAGCTTAAAGCTAAAGAATATAGTATCTATAAAGTTATATAATTATATAATATCCTTTAATAAATTTATAAAGCTAATAGATAGTTTAGGGCGTGCTTTATTATAACTAATAACCCTCGCAACCTCCTCTAAAAGCTTTAGCTACTATTTCTCTACTAACTTACTTATAGTAACTATATAGTATATAAAGGTATCCTTATTAATTAGGATATACTTTAGAATTATCTAGCTATCTATTAATTTATAGCTATAGCCTTTATTAATAATACCTAGGCCTCTAGCCACTGCATAGTGATTTTACCTGCTTAAGTGCAACAGACCTTCTAACTCCGCGCCTCCTGACAATACATAGCCTTCGGTTATATAATCCTCTCCTAACTATAGCTGCACTTATATATACCCTACTAGATAGCCTCACGATCTTTAACTTTATATTAATAATAACGTGGTTTTTAATTATTTAAACTATGAAACTATCGACTTTTCCTCTCGCGTACTACCCGCGCTGCTATTAAATACTACCTCTATTACCGCTTCGTCCGCTAGCTATGCTATTATTAGCAACGCTCTCTCTATTAATTAGCATAAGCTATACTTACTAATATTCCCCTAATAGGCCTAGGCTACCTAGGCCGCCTCTACCTTAGTAATACAGAGGACCTGCTTAAAGAAGGGCTACTCTATAGGGTATATAACGACCTGCCGAACTTCTACTACTAAGTTTACTTACTTAGCTCTAATACTATCGCGCCTTATAGAGTCCCCTATAGGGGTATTAAGATAAGCCCTCTTAAGGGCTATACTAATAATACGCTCTCTATATATAGTAGAGTAGTTAATAAAGGAGCGGGTTTTATTAATCGTATCGAGGCTAAACTCTCTAGCGATCCCCTCTATATTATTTATATTAAAGGGTATACCTCGCTTAGGCTTAGCGTATTTATATATAGGGTTTAGTACTAATATAGTTAAGGGATAAGGATAAGGATAAGGGAGAGGTATAAGGCCCTGCTTATAGAGCTTCTTATGCTTCTAGCTATAAGAACCTCTTAGGAAAGACCTCTCTAGTTAAGGAGTTACCTCTCGTATAGTAGCGTTTACCTTCAGCACCTTATTAGAAGGTCGACCTTTTAGGTTAAGGAGTTATCTTATATAGTAGCTTTTCTAGGCCACGAGAGCCTTAGTAGCCCGTTCGGCTCTAATATAATTAGCCCTAGTGCGGCGCGTATCCGACTTTATATAAGGGTTTACTTGCGAGTAGTAGGAACGTATAGGGTTCTTATATTATTTTCCTTAACTAGTAGAGGGTATAGGTTAAAATACCTATATAGTGTTTCCCGAATTATGCCTGCGAACTAGGTGAATTTGTTGTAGTCTTTTTGCGAAGGGGCTGCGGCGTAATTCCGAGCTTAATTAATAATACCTATCTTAACTTTAGTACTTATTTCTAGGGTACTAGTAAAATAATAGGGCGATATATAGTAGTAGACCCTATTCTAGCTAGCCTCGAGATAGTTAATATAGCTAATGATAATATAGTTAATAGCGCTATAAAACTAGTAGGTTCCTATAGCTTAGAAAGGTATATATTATAATAGCCTACCTTACTAGAAGCCTCTATAGCCTCCTCTTACTCTACTTCTTCTAAATCCCTAGTATTATTAGTATTCTCCTTAATAATCTCTATATCTAGCTTATAGATAAAAGTATTACTATTATTAGTATTAAGTCTATAAATAGTCCTAAGGTTATTATTTATAAGGTTTAATAGCTTTTATAGCGTTTAGATTAAAAGTATTATCTCCTTAGCTAGTAACTCTCTTAATAGGGGTTAAGATATCTATCTTATAATTAGCCCTATTAATATTTAGGGTTCTAAGGTTTTCTATAAGAGAGTTAATAATTAAGCTAGTAATCTAGGCTATAGAGAGTTCCTTAGCTTTAGCCTTCTGCTTTATTAGAATCGTCTTTATAAGGACTTAAAGTATTATTATTAGTTTAGGCTTAATAAGGCTAGATAACTACTAAAGTTCCTAGTAGGTAGTAGACTATTTAATTAGGGCGTCTTCTATTATAACCTACTGCTTTAAAATAACCTTAATAAGCTAGTAGCTAAGACTCTTAGCTATAGCTCTTATAGCTCTCTTTAAAAAGTAGTAAGAAGTAATATAAATAAGCTTAGCGTTAGTAAGTTCTAAATCTCTATACTATATAGCTCTCTATTAAAGCTATTAAATAGTAGTAATTAATATTATAACCTAGGAAGGGTTATTATCCTTAATATAAGATCCTATAACTAGGTTCTAAAGGTCCTTATTAGGGTCCTAATAAGACTTTAGGTCTATAAATCCAAACTAGTATAGAAGTTTCTCCTTAGCTTCCTGCTAGGTCTTAGCTTTACTAATATAAGATTTAACTATATCTTAATAATTACTAGAGCTATATATATAAACCTCGTTCTTTATATTATTACTAGTCTTATAATAAAGCTTTAAAAAGCTCTTATAGTTAGTAATAAAATCTAAGATATTAATACTAATAGATTTAGGCGCTCTAGTTAAATAAGGAGTTATTACTATAATAATAGGGTATCTTATAAGGAGATTAATTAGGGCTATAATATCCTAAGTAGTATAAGTCCCTTTAGGAGAACGCAGAGTACCTGAGGATATTACCCCTATCCCTAAGGTAAGATTTATAGATCTATCTATATTATTAGTAGAAGCTAGCTACCCTATAGCGCGAGGTTATATCTTACTAAATAAGGCTCTTATAAATCTCTTTTTAAGCTACTTCCCCTTATTAGAAGAGGATCTAGTATCTAAGTTAGCTAAGGAAGAAGGGAATATAATATATATAGGTTTATAAATATTAAAGTTAATATTATATAGTTAAAGTAATAAAGTTTTCTAATTAATAAAATAAAGTTATTATTATAATATCTTCTAAATAGAAAGATAAAATAAGTAGTTATAACTTTCTTTAGTAAAATAAAAAAGGAAATAATATAAACTAAATAACTAAATAAATAAAAAAAGGTCTAGTAACCTCGACCTTATTACTCTAGGCTCTTATAGATCTACTTTAAGTCTTATTACTTAATATAGAAGGGCCTTCCTAATAACGCTCTTATCTTAGAAGAATTCGTAGCTTTATTATATTAATATCTCTTAAAAGTTAGTATATTACTCTTAGTACTTAGGGCTATAATAATAAGGGGTTCGTTAGTCTCTAGTTACTAATCTAGTTAATCTCGCTATACTTATTAGCTTAGTAAGATTACTAATCTCTATATTAGTATTATATATAGCTATCTTAGCTACCTTAGCTATAACTCGCTAGTTAAATAATAGTAGTTATGATAATATATAAGGGGTAAGGAAAAGGATATACTCGCTAGAACTTACTAACAATATAAAAAAGAGAGAAAGGAAGGATTTCAGGGTCTATATCGTTCCTACCTTAATTCTATAAGAAAGCATAGCTATTACTATTCCCTTAGAACTAAGGTAGGTCTATAAATATCTTCCTCTCTTTTAAACTATATTTTATTATTAATTATATTATTATTACTTATTATTTAAAGATTTTTTAAACTATTATTATATTTAAAGTAGATTAATTATATATATATATATATATATATATATATATATTAATAGCGGGGATATATAGACGTAGCGAAGGCACCTAACTCTCTAAGAAGCCTATGAAGGCTATTAAAAAGAGCAAA
>JAVHLU010003459.1:0-11170 GCA_036785755.1 Colletotrichum ledebouriae
CCCCTCTATAACTCTAAAAGCTCCTATTAATTAATACCTACGTAGTTAATTTAGTTTAGTAGAGGGATAGATTTATATATAGTCTCTAATATATTAAATAAGCTAGAGCTCTAATTTAAGAAGGATTGCTATCTCTACGTTTTAGTAGTATAACCTTAAGCGATAGCGTATTATTCTCTAACTCCGAAACTCCCTTAATTACTCGATATATATCTATAATTACTATAGAGTTTTATAACTTAACTATTAATAGTAGTATAGCTCTACGAGATACCCTATTAAGCTAAGAAGACTTTAAGAAAGTACCTTTCTTCCCTTTATACCCTCCTACTCCTTTACTTATAAATAATAATATAGTAGACTTTAGAAATAATAATAATATTATGCTATCTTCTATAGTAGATATTCCTTAACCTATTTATAGATTATTAGTATTATCTAGGTCTACTTTATTTAAAATACTAGATAATAAGCTTAAATACCTTAGATATTAGCTTTAGTTATAGGTCTTATAGATACTAAGTTATAGTATAACTATTAAGCTACGCCTAAGAACTATACTTATAGATATACTATTATATCCTAAGAGGCTTAGTCCTTGAAATAAGCATAACTATAGCTATATAAACTATATCTAGTAGAGGGTTAACTAATAGGATTAGATTAAGTAGAATACGCCTAAGGGAGCGTACTATTATAACTTCTCGCGCCTAGTATAATAAGATAGGTAGTTTTAGCTATACTAAGGATTAGAATAGGATAAGGAGTATAATAAAAAGGAAGAAGTAATAAGGTTATTATTAAGATATAACTTATAATAGAAGATAGTTAAACCTAAGGGACCTTCTTAATAATAAGATCGCCCGCCTAGAAGATATTATTAATAAATTAAATCTATAAATAGAGTTTATTTACTATTTCTATAAAATAGTTTTATTTATTTTTTTAAGACTCTCTTTTATAATATTATAAAGAGTTTTAAGGGGATAATTAGAATAGGATAGGATAGACTTAGCTATATAACTTTTAGAAAACCCCCTTAGTATATAGACCTATTATAAGGAGACTATAGAGTAGAGCGTAGAAGAGAGGAGTATAGCGGAGGAAACGATAGTATTATTATTATTACTATTAGTACCTTAATAACCCTATACCTCGTTTTTTAGTAATTTCTTAGTAAATCTACGCCTAATTAAGAGGATCTCCTTTAATTAGATCTACGAATTATTCTATATATCTTTTAAGCTTACTCTTAATATTCTTACCTGTTTATAAGTAGAGCTATGTTATTTATTATCTTTCTAGTTCCCTTTGGTTCTAGCCCTTTCCCACTAGTTATAGGTTACTACGTAGTAGATTATATAGTTATTAGCTTTAATAAGTTTAGCTATAATCCTCCTAGTTATATACCTAGTTAGACCCCTATTTAATATTAGCCCTCTCCTCGCTATTTTAATATAGCTATATTACCAGATTTAAGGGCCTCTTATCGAAAGGTTTATTTTCATTATATTTACCTACTTTAGAAATATCTTATAAAGTAGGGAGTAGTTTAACTATAATATAATCCTTAATCTATTCCCTTGTAGAATTAACTTCCCTAATAGCTTTATATATAGAGTCTATTCCTAATATATATATATATTATACTTATTACTCTATTTATTAGGGCTAGGCTTTGGTCTAGCTCTAGTATAGAATTAGGGGATAATAGCTACCCCCCCTTCTAGCTTACTTATCCCTTTAGAAGTTTTAGAATTCTTCTATTAAGAGACGTAGTTATAAAAGTAGGGGTTAATATAAGTAACGATTAAGTTATAAGTATTAATATAGCTTTATTTGTATTTTTAACGCCTAGGATTTAAAGTTAAAAACTAACTCATAATATAGGTTTCTTAATCTCTTTTACTATTTTATAGATAATATTCTCTAGAATAGCCTCTTTTACCTTATTCTTTATATAAAAAGTCTACTTATTAAATATTATATTCTATATAATAATAACTATTTATAATATAGAGATCTAAACTTTATATAAGTTATAGGTATTTGAAACATATCTTATTAAATATCTAATATATCCCTATAATACTACCTTAAAGTCTCTCTTATTAATTCCTCTCTTTTATTCCCTTTTAAGGAGGTATATATAGTAGCTATAGGTATATATATATTCCTAATAAGGGCGAAGGTTATAAGTTAGAGCTACTCTATTATTACGCTACTACTAATAAAAGTATTAATAGAACTACTCCTTTTTAATTTATAGTAGTAAATACCAGTTATAGTATTTAAGTAAGCTTATATTATATAGTATTATTATTATTAGTACTATTTTAGCTTATAGTTTTATAAGTAAGCTAGCTATAGTAAGTATCTTGATTATTTAATTAATAATTTCCTAACTAGCCTATTCCCCTCTATTATTTAGTTCTTTGATATATAGAGGGGTCGTTTTAATCTCTATTCCTTCTCTATAGATCCTATGAGTAAAATTACTAATCTCTCGATATCCTATCTAATCTTATAAATAGAAAGTCCTTTCTATTAAAATACCTATTACCAATAAGTTTATAGAGTAAGTATAGTACTACTATAGGTCTTATTAATATATAGAAAGGTAAAGAACTAACTAGTATATTTACTCTTAATAATAAGGAGCTACTAGTTCTAATTAAAGCCTTTAGGGTAATCAAATAGGTCTTATGAAATCTTATAATAAGGGTATATTACTTTATCTTCTAATATTTCTCTTAAAATTACCTATTTAGTATATATTACTATATAATATTTGTACTATAAGTATATTAGACCCTTAATCTTTATCCCCTAAGTAATATATACTAGCTACGTAAGAGTTTCAGGGCTATGATAGCTACTTTAGAGGTACTAAAATATTATACTATTACTTTAGTCTAGTAGTAGTATAAAAGAAGTATACTTATGTATTATAAATATATAGTTTATATTAGTAATAATAATATTAATACTTTAGGAGATCTACTTAGGAAAACGGAATAGGAATAAGGCTTATATTTAAAGAAAGATACGTTTATTTCCTTAATAGTTTCTCAATTATAACACTATTCTTATAAGTTTTAAAATAAAATATATAATTATACTTTAAATATTAGATACCTATTTTTTAAAGTAGTACTTTAGAGATAATATTAATATAAAAGCTCTCTATATATCCTATGTTATAAAATATAAGGTCCTCTATATTTATACTTTTTAAGCTATTAAGAGCGTTCTTAATAATATTAATACCGAACGCGCTCAGCGCGGTTATCCCGCTCAAGGGCGCTTAACGCATCTAACGCGTTAAATATACCTAAATATAGTAAACCTCTATAAAAGGGTTTATTGCTTTTAAGGAGAAAACCTTCTAAAATATAGATTTCTTACTTATATTTCTCGCTTATTATATAAACTATATTAATTAGTAGCACGACCTTAATAGTTAGCTATATCCCCTTATAACTAAGGATATTCCTTATAATTAAGGAAGGTACTTAACTATATAAATAGCTAACCCTATTAAGTTTATATAAAGTGGTATCTGAGTAGTTAATACCTATAAGTATTATATATTATTAAAAGCTTCTAAACTCCCCCTTTCCCTTAACTAGGAAATATTAATAAGAGATATTAACCCTTTATTATTTCCCTTAACTAGGAGATATCCTTAAGAGATATTAAACCTTAAAGATCTCCTTAACTAAGGAATATCCTAAAGAGATAATAAACCTCTCTAATAATAATACCCTATAAACTACTTTCTAATTATAAGGTTAAAGAAGGTCTTAAGTCTAACCTTTTAGAATCTATTAACTATTTAACTATTATAAACTTTATAGTAGCGCTTAAGTAATACCCTAATAGGTGCTATATACTACTTACCTAAACTTACCTAAACTAAGTATACCCTCTTTAGGCTAGCTATAAAGGCAAGTATTATAGCTATTACTTATACGAACTTTAAATAATATTTAAGTAATTACTATAGATATTTTTAAAAGTTATTATTATATAGGGAAGTATATAAGACTACTTAATATATTTAACGTAAGGTCCTATAGGTATATATAATAAACCTATAACTATTTATTAATACTATTAGATAGTAATATCGCCTTAACCTCCCTTACTATAATTAATATATTAAAATAGAGACTAAATAGGGCTAGATACTAGACCTAATACTCCCTTTTAAAGAGAATAAAGAGAGGGGAGGCTATAAGACCTTAAGAGCTAAAGCTATAAATAAGCTAGATATTCTAAAACCTATATTCAAACTTAATATAAGAATAATTCCTAAAGCTTTCTTAATACTTCTATTAACTCTAGAGGATTATTATAAGTTTAAATAAAGTTTTATAAAGACTTAATAACCCCTACCTCTTAAACCTATGTTAGTAGATATTACTACTATACTAATATTAGAACTAAGCCTAGATATATTTTATACGTTATTTAAGGAAAGTAAAGATATATTTACCTTATTTCTAACCTAAGAAAAGGGATTAGGTAGCCCTTCTATACCTAAGCTAAGTAACTTATAACGTTACCTAAGCCTATATAGCTAGGGTAAATATTATAATAAAATAAGCCTATAGGATCCTAAGGTTAGACTATTAAACCTTAATAAGGGTAAAGGATACTAATAAGATATAGAATATTAGGAGGACGCTCCTCTACTACTATTACTACTTATACTACCTAGAGACCCTAGTAATAGAGGTAATAATAATAACCCTAAAGGCTAAAATAATAGAGGAGGTAGCCTAGGTTATAATAGTAGTAATAGTTAAGGTAACTAACGTTACTAACTACTAGCTAGACTAAGAGATATAATTTAACCTTTATCTAACCCTAATAGGTTCTTAGTTAGCTATAACTTTCTTATATTCCTTCTCTCTATAGATAAAGAAGAGGTAGTATAAGTGATAACTAATATATTAGTTACTAAGCCTAGGCATAGTACTCCTCGCTTTAAGACTAATATAAGTAGGTTTTTTAATCCGCCTTTATATAATAATAAAGTTAAGAATATACATATTAATAGTAGTTTAAAAACTATCTACTAGAATATATACTATTTTATTAATACTATTAATAGCTATATCGAGTTAGATAATAGAAACTAAGCTATAGCTACGCTTAACTTTTATTAAACCCTATTAAGGCATATATTAGACTAGTACTACGCTAACCTAACATTAGATAAGAAGGTAGAACTTAAGGACCCTAATTATAAATTAGACTATTAAAAAGAGTTATTACTTAAACGTTTTTATTTACTATATGAAATTACTAAAGCACGTTTAACAAAAGAGAGGTATACTCTATATGATATATATAATGAATATAATATTTAATATTAGATAACTAAGGTTGCTCGACTTTATAAAGATACTAAGGAGAGCGAAGCTAAGGTATTAACTATTATATATAATAAAATAGATATAGAACTAGTTATTAGTATTCCTTAACTAACTAATAAGATAAACTATAATAAGTTTATTATAAGCCTATAGAGGATAGTCCCTAGCTAGTATTAAATAGTTACTAAAGGATCCTAGCGAGCCCTAGTCTAACCATTAGCTAAGATAACTTATATAGGAACTACTTTAATATAATTATTACTAAAAGAGACCTTAAGAATAAGCCGTACTATTACTACTTATTACCTATATTATATAAACCTAAAAAAGACTATATCTAGCTTACTAGTATTAAGATCTATAAAGCAAGCTATTAATATTACTACTAAACCCTTATTAAGTTCCTCTAATAAAGAGATTTAGGTTAACTAATAACGAAGTTCTAAATACTAATATAACTAGTCTAGTTAATATATTTAGTATCCTTAACCGCCTAGTTACTCTTTAGTATATATACTAAAGGGGACTAGTTATAAGTAAATAGAAGAGGAAGTATATACTTTATTAGATAAGGGCGACCTTAACTATATCTAGTATAATAAAGCTAGCGAGGAGTTAGATATATATAAAGAAGATTTAGTTATTAGCACTAATAATAAAGATAGCTAAGAGTAGTATAATAATAATCCTAAATACGTTAACCTAGCTACTTAACCCGCTTATTACTATAAACGCCCCCTAGGGTATATCCCTAGATATAAGGATAAGTACCCTATTTTTAATATTAAATTATTCTAGAATTCGCTCCTTAAGGATCTAGAAATCTACTCTTATAAAATATACCTTTATAATGCTAAGCTATATGTTAATTTTAATAATATCTTTTTATATTCAACCCTTCTATCCCCTTAGCTAAATATAACGCTTATTAATCCTATTAAGCCGTAGTAATATATAGTTATACGTTTATACCGCTATATATATATAAAGATTATTATCTAAGGATACTATAATAGACTGCTAATTATAGCTTATATTAATACTAGCGGAAACCGTTTAGTTATAAGTAAAGCCTATCTATAATAGTTCTATACCCTCTCCCGAGAACCTAAGGTATTTAAGCTGTAAGGCGTTAGAAGCCTTAAGATTATCGCTTAGGTAACCTTCTTAATTCTTATATAAGGATAATAACCTAATAAGTAAATAATAACTACTAAGCTTTATATAGGAGCATAGCTAGTTCTATACTTAGACGCTAGGTTACTTATAGGGTAAGAATTGAATATACCTAATAGGCTTAACGTCTTAAACTTAGAATTATATATCTGAATTATATTATTTAATAATATCTAAATTCCTTCTTACATCTATTTAGAGGTCCTGCTAAAGGTTTATAATATAAATATTACTAAGAATATAATTATTGAACTATATAACCGCTCTATTATATAAATTAATATACTATTAGCAAAATAGAGTCCCTTTTATTTAGCTTAAGATATAAAAGATATATATATACATATATATATATGTAGGTAATTCACTATTCGTTCCTATTATTAATAACGCTCCTTATCTATTAAAAGGTAAGCGAGGTACTAAGCTTAGAACCCTATCTCCCTTTAAGTCTAATAGATACCTTAAGCTAAAAACTCGCGATTAACTATAAGTAGCCTTCTTAATATTATTATATAAGGATCTAATATATTATACTAATTTTAACCCTTTAGATCGTGAGCTCGCTATACCTATATAGTTATTAGAACTATTAGTTAATAAATAAGTAGAAATCTCTAACCTAACTAGTAAGAAAGCGCTTATAGACTGAAGCATAATAAAGGATAATCTAATACTAAATTAGGGAGATATCTATAAGGGGAATATTAACCTAAATAGTAAGATAGGTATAACTAAGCCTAAAGGTTTACTAGTAGTTATTACTAAAGAAGGTATATATATCTATAACTAAGATACTAAAGCTATTTAATACCTTAAAGAGGTTATATTATATTACCCTACTATTTAGAAGGACTAAGGACTAATTAACCTTTTAGAAGATTAATACCTTAAGGTTAAACTTATTAAAAGATAGTAAAATATAAATATTAGATAATAACCTTACTTAGTTAGTAAAAAAGATAAGGAACTTATTAATAAAACCTTAGACGAGCTATACGCTTAGGACTATATAGAATAGAGTAACTCTAGACCTATACTATTTAGAGCCCTAGTATTTATAATATAGCGAATTATAAATAGTAAGTATAAGGGTTAAATAGTTATAAACCTACGTGCTCTTAATAAAGCCACGATCCCTAATATATACCCTATACTACTATAATAAGACGTTATTAAACGCCTCTATAGCAAACTATAGATTACTATAGTTCACCCTTAATCCTTCTTCTATTAATTCCTTATTAAGAAGGAATATTAAGATTAATTTACTATAGTTAGCTATTATAAATAAGAACGCTTAAAGGTAGTACTTATAGGATTCTATAATTCGCCTATCTACGCTTAACGCGTTATAGATAAACCTTTATAACTATATAAGGAATATACCTGTATATTTATTAATAATATTATTATTACCTTAAAAAACCTTAATACTTACCTTAAGTACCTTAATGCGATTCTTAAACTCTTTGCTAATATTAGACTCTCGCTCTCTATAACAAAGTTATTTATTAGATACCCTTCTATTAACATACTTAGCTTTACTATTAATATATTTAGACTATTAAATACTTAAGATTATATTCATATTATTAAGAAGGTTAAGTACCCTTATGACCTCTACTAGCTTAAATACTAGATAAGGGTAATTAGTTTCCTATAATATATAATACTACGTTATAGTTATTATATTTAACTACTCTAATAATATAAAATAATATTACCTAATAAAGCCTAAGCTTAAGGAAAGGATAAAGGTACTATAAGAAAAGTCTTTTATTAAAAGAGAAGCTTTAAACCTATACTAGAAGAGGAAGCTAGCTTTAATAATATTAAGGACGCGTTAATAGTAAATAACGCCTTATTCTATTATAACCCTAATAAGTAGCTATTTATTTAGCTTAACCTATTAAAGGAATATAAATACTCCGCGCTAATCTTCTAGCTAGCTAATAATATTAAATAGAAGCCTTATAACCCTATTAATTATACTAATATATACCTAATCGCCTATATTATTAAGGCCCTTAACTAAGCGGAATAGAAGTATTAGCTTACTAAACTTAAGGTAGCCTACCTAGTATAGGTAGTAAAGAAGTATTATCTAATATTATGTTCATTAAGACGGGACCCTATAATTATACTTATAGATTATTAATACGGTCCACGTAGTAGGCGAAAAATAAGGGTGAAAAATCTATCTATTTTAAAGGTTATTTCCTTAAAGGCGATAAGCCCTTTTATAAGGGTTAACGCGCTTGAGTATATTTAACGCGTTAAATACGTTAAACGTATTAGGCGCCTTTAAGCGGGATAACCACACTAAGCGCGTTTAGTATTAATTACTTATATAAGAAGAGAAAGGCGTTAACTACGATATATAGTATAAAACTTAATTTATACCTCCTATTATAGTAATATACTAATACGTAGAGCTATATTATTCTATATAAATAACCTTAAATAACCTTACTTCCTTTCTATTTTATATATTGTATTATATCCTGCTTTAAGCTAAGGGAGTCTTAGGCGTAGCATTAGCTATCTTTAAGAGGTCGGGGTAATCCTTATCCTCGTTATTAACGATCTCTTTAGCTATAGCTAGTAATTAGTTAACGCTAATACTATAAGTAGTAGCTAGTTAAATATTATCTTTATATTACTCTAGGAACTATTAATAAGATTCGTTACTAACTTTAGGGTATAACTTAGTAACGCTATTATTTTTAATTATAGCGATTAAGGTAGCGAGGGATATAACGTTAGCGCGAAGGCCATAAAGGTCTATAGCGTATTTATACTAAAAGTCAGCTATATCTATAGCCTTAGGGTTATTAAGGTCTAAAAGGGTATAGATAGCGCCCGGGTTATTACTATTAACTATAGCCTAACTAACGTATATATTATCCTTAGTATATATACTAGGAAACTCGTATTATAATTTTTTCTTACTAATAAAGAATAGCGATATAGCGCTAAATTCTAGGTTATTTATAATTCGTTTAGTTATAAACGAGTTAAGGGTATTAAGTTCGGAATTACGCCGCAGCCCCTTTGTAGAAAGACTATAATAAATTCACCTAGTTCGCAAGCATAATTCGGGAAATACTATATAAGTACTTTAACCTATACCCTCTACTAGTTAAGGAAAATAATATAAGAACCCTATATATTCCTACTACTTATAAGTAAACCCTCGTATAAAGTTAGACGCGCGCTACACTAGGGCTAATTATATTAGAGCTAAACGGGCTACTAAGGCTCTTATAGCCTAGAAACGCCCTCGCTAAACCTTCTAGTAAGGTAAAAGCTACTATATAAGATAACCCCTTAACTTAAAAGGTTAACCTTCTAGCAAGGTACTACGAATACTACTATATAAGAGGTAACTCCTTAACTAAAGAGGTCTTTCCTAAGAGGTTCTTATAGCTAGAAGCATAAGAAGCTCTACTACTTCGAGCAGGGCCTTATACCTCTCCCTCTTCCTTATCCTTATCTAACCTATAATAAATCCTTAACTATATTAATACCTAACCCTATATATAAATACGCTAAGCCCGAGCGAGGCACGCCCTTTAGTATAAATAATATAGAGGGGGTTATTAGAGAGTTTAGCCTTAATATAATTAATAAAACCCGCTCCTTTATTAACTACTCTGCTATATATAGAGAGCGTATTATTAGTATAGCCCTTAAGAGGGCTTACCTTAATACCCCTATAGGGGACTCTATAAGGTATAATAGTATTAGAGCTAAGTAAGTAAACTTAGTAGTAGAAGTTTAGTAGGTTATTATATACTCTATAGAGTAGCCCTTCTTTAAGCAGGTCCTCTATATTGCTAAGGTAGAGGTAGCCTAGGCAGCCTAGGCTTATTATAGCTTAAGCGTCGGTAAGTATAGCTTATGCTAAATAGAGAGAGCGTTACTAAGGATAGCATAGTAAAGATAGTAACGACTTCTAGCGGATGAAGCGGTAATAGAGGCGGTATTTAGGAGCAGCGCGGGTAGTATATAAGAGGAAAAGTTAATAGTTTCGTAGTTTAAATAATTAAAAACCACGTTATTATTAATATAAAGTTAAATATCGTGAGGCTATCTAGTATAATAGGTATATATAAGTATAGCTATAGTTAGGAAAGTTACGATCACGTAACCGAAGGTTATATATTATTAGGAGGCGCGGAGTTAGAAGGTCTGTTGCACTTAAGCAGGTAAAATCACTATGCAGTGGCTAGAGGCCGAGTTAAGGGTATAGATATATATATATAGACTAAGGATAATTAGGCTATTCTAGATAAGGGTATATAGGGTAAGGCGTTTAGCATATCAGGTAGCAATAAGGTCAGTTATATTAAAGAAGTAAATATACTAAAAGTATATATTAATTACCTCCTAAGTAGTTAGGAACTTTATATAGGAACGGGTAAGGTAATAGAGGCTAGCGATATAAGTATAGGATCACTAGTTAGTAATAACGATCTTCTTAACGCTAGAGGTAGTATTAAGCGTCTTAGTAGCGCTAGGCGTATTAGTAGTATTAAAGGGGCTAATATTAGAGGAAGGGTTAATATTAGAGCGATTATCTAAGCCTATAGCTAACGCTA